>VZRL01000026.1:131885-174397 GCA_013397895.1 Origma solitaria
CCCAGTTTGTAATAAGCATATCAGCAGAATAAGAAGACTTATGGTAATGTGATCTAGGAAAAACATTAAAATACCTATCTTTAAAAATCCCATAGGAAAAAGAATCCTGAGTTGTTATAGAATATGATTCAACTTTTTTTTTTTCAAGATTCTAGTCAAGAATCTGATTTTATTTATTTATTTTTACAGGAAGGACTTACTGTTTAGAATCATCATCTGCATCATCATCGTCTTCTAAATGTGCCACATGTCCCCTAAGAAAATGAACAAGTACTATGGTTGAGTGAGTTGTATTAAAATTACTCTGACTGTTATGAAAGATTCTGAGCTCAAAATCTAACTATTTCATAGAATTTCACTGTCTTTGATTTAATCATTATTATTCTTTAAAGCACAGCTGCAATCTACGTAACTAAGCCTCTCTCACAGCTTCTCAGCAAGTACAGGGACAAACAAGAACCAGTTGTGACAGACAGAAAAAATCAACACACAAATTACTTTTGAAATACACAAGAGAGGAAAAAGAAACAGAATTACCGCTGATGTAGTTCTTCTTCAACTGATTTTAAGAGACTCCTTCAGCATTAAATAAGAATAAGAACATAATTTAATTGTGGTACACAAGTGCAATTATCAAAAGCCAGAACAAAAGCACCTATGATTCTATCAGTAAATAATCCAAAGCATGTTATTTCAGCTGGCTTTCAGAATACACATCCAGCATCCACATAAATATGAACACAGCTGCATTTTTAAAAAATTTATGTTTTACACAATACCCTTTCATATGTGTTGATTAATGTATTGCTATTAAGTGAAATGGTCCTTTTTCCTCTTACTGTAGAACAAGGACTGTGTTAGCTTGATCCAATTTAAAACAATCCACACAATCCAAGAAAATTGTACTCCTAAAAAAAATAAATCAAACTCACAAGGAGGAAACTACTATTGGAATAAATTTATTCTTCCCTGGTAATTTTTGTAACATTTTGAACTTCATGTTTTTGTCTGAAAACATAGAGAAGACTCATAGGACTAAGAAACAACAGGATTTCAGAAGTTATCAGTATTCATTTTTTTCCCCAATAAAGACAATGCAAAAGCATCGTGTTCTATGCTTCAGTTTTCTGCATTTTCAGTATGATTTTATTTAGCAAATCAAAGCTAGGCATCCTAATTCTGACATGCATAAATATAATTATGTAATTGTGCGTAAAGGGAAAATTACATGGAAAATTATTTCATATGATTATATATCAAGATGATTAAAGGTATGAGCATGAAGTTAAAGGGCTTGCTAAGAAAGGTAAGTTTTATTTTTTCAAGCATCTATAACTGCATGTTCCTAGCGCCCTACAAGATGAAGAAGGGCATAAAGCAATGTCAAATAGCAACACTGCTAGATCCCAGATGGAGTAAAATTGTGTTCTGTGAGACCTATCCCGCAGAGTATTTTGTAAACAAGCAGATTAAGATAACAGCTCTTTAAAAAAGCTTACACCACCACAAACACAATATGGTCAACACAGCCTCAAATACTGAAAAGTGCTGCAATTCTGTCTCATTTGAGTTACTATTATTTTAGAAATAAATAAGTGATTTTGGAATTGTAACTGATAGAAACAAAGCTTGACTTATTTTACTACATCTGTTTCAGCTAATGTGTTTTTTGTATTAAAATAGTCTTGAATGAATTAAAGACAGAAAAGGCAGTTGCTTACTCACTTATTTGCACCCAAAAAGTAGCCACACTGAGGACCATGACCATATTCTAGCTGTAGATCCTAAAAATATAAGAGAATTAATCTTTTAAGATGGACAGGCGAGCATCAAACACACACCCTATGACATGCTGCTGTTATCCCCTCTGCCACACGTGAGATACCAAACAAGCTGATTTCTCTGGCCTTCCTGACCGCTAACACCACTCTCAGGCCCACTCCACCCAAAAATCTCCTCTCTCCCAGTTTGCTGCATCTCTAATTCCTTTTAAAACTCCGACCTTAGCCCCTTCCTTGCACACAGAGATCCAAATAAAGTCAGATGCAGAAAAGTAAACAAAACAACAATAAAAATACTACAACAATTAAAAAAAAAAAAAAAAAATTAAGGACTTTGCGATCTACCAGACTCTAAAGCCCCTTTAACACATGGACACATTTTAAAAATAAGCAGAGAGGACAATAAGTGTTTTTATCACTCTGGTTGTACCAATATGTGTATACTTTAAGAACTTTTGTAATGAAAAAAACCCCCAGTATTAACAAAGTCAAACACTCCAGCAACCACAGAGTGAAGGCTGCACAGAAAAAGTTGTGGCAATAGGCCTTCAACACTATTTTTAAATAAACACCATAATGGTATAAAAATTTAATGTGTTAATGGAATACAGGGACAACACTGAAGCACAATCAAATCTGCATCTGCCAGGAAGATACTGCTACAAATACAGTGTATTTTCTTCTTCAGGTGGATCACAACAGGAAAAACCTGAGCATAAATTTGCTCCCAAAATACTGAGTGTATTCACCAGGAGAAACAAATTATTGATCACCTAAATTATTGACAAATAGAGCTATACTCTTCCTTCCCAGGAAACATTTTAAATGCCTCCCAATATCTTCTGTTGGACAGTCCCCTTTCAGCTTAAACCCATATCCAAAGCGTGTCACCCTTCAGCAAGAGTCCCAGATACCCAAGCTTTAAGAAGGGTAAGTCTGGATTAGACAGGGCTGATCTTTCAAAAATCAGAGGAAAAGTCTCACACCATATTTCCCAGTGTTTCAAGCTGATGAAGCAGAAACCACTACAGCCCTCAGTTCCAGGCTGAAGGGCAATCACTTTACTACAAAGCTATAAATATTGGTTTTTGCTTGCCAAGGAGTTTCAGGTTGTTTACTGCACCCTTTAGTCTGCCCTGTAAAGCTAAGTAGTAGTTTGCACATGGGTGTGTCTACCACAGCTGTCAGTAGCATTTGGTTGCTTCAGTGACTTTACATATTTTCCCAAAACAAGTGAAATATGGTGCAGAAAACACTATGTAACTGATAATTACTTGACGTAAAAGAATGTATAGCTCAGAAGGCTGAATAAAAACTACAAATGCAAGCCTGGTGCTGGCATTTCCTGAACCATGGAGAGAATTGACTTTTCAATCTCTATATCACCTTTATTACACATCTTTGTTCTAGAATTAAATAACCCCTAAAAACCACCCAATTCTATCCAAGTCTATCCATCTTACTCCTCACCACCAGCTGACGTTCTACAACCCACCACAAAGAAATAGATTTAACTTTCTTTGCTCTGAGAGCTTCTATTACTTCTGTGCAATCTCACACACTTCCACTTCAAGCACAGATATTTTGAGGATTCAGGCTCTAGAGCAGAAAATCACAAGACTGGAAACATAAGATGTCACCAGACTCACACACAAGTAGGTTAAACAGGTTGTGTGAGTCTCTCTAAGAGGACGCCAGAGCAAGGACTGGGAAGCTGTTGAGCAAAATAACCCCAGAACAGTGCAATGACATCTGAGATTTTCACCTTGAAGGGACAAACCTTCAATGTTGCAAAATTACATCATTCAAAAGTGAAAAACAAAGATGTTACGCTGGGCAAACCCAAAATGTCTGTCCATTTTAATTTACACACTGTGCAATGTATGGCTGTAGATACATTGTACAGCAATGACAGGAAAATTATTAAGAGAAAATAAACAAACACACCTAAAATAAACAGAACCTTCCTCTGTCAGCAGACCTTTTAAGTGCTACTGGAATTTTCCTTATCAAAAATTACATCTGCCAGAATTACTAATGTTTAAATGTTTTAAAGGGCAAAAACTCTGTTTGATTCAGTTTACTGTTGCGTAACATACATTTGACTATGATTTTAATTGGACGTGTATAATTTTCCTAAGCCCTTTAAATATTGCTGGTTTTCACTTCAAAGGTAGGGTCAAGTACTCCATTACTAGGGAAATTTTTCCTTCTGCATTCTTGATAAATACTGAGAGCTAGAGAGGTTTTAAAAAGTGAAATACATTTTTCTTTTACCTTCTATGTCAAATATACACAGAATGTATAATTTTATATTAAATAAACCTATTCTAGCTACGTATTTGATACAAAAACATTGGTAAATACTGCATGTAGCCAGCAAAGCTGGTTAAAATGCATCAGAACACCCAATATAGTTTATTAAAGCCACACATAAAGGTATGAAATCTTACGAGTTATGGATTTCTACTGGGAAGAACAGATCAGCATTAATCACTAATCTATGCAAAGTTACCCATCAACTTTATCAATCTACATTAATATTTTCATTTAACATAACATACAATGCTGATTAGTTATTTAAAATTATTTTTAGACCAGACAACATTGACACAGAATAAATCTGAATGACTAGACAGATACATTCCCATAGAATCTTGAGATCTACAGCCAGTAGCAATGAGAAGAGGTCAACGATCTTGGTATTGAATCAAAGATGCAACCCCAGATTATTTTGCATTCAGACCCAGGTTACCAACAGCTCATTCCTGAAACATCTGTGTATAAGACAAGAGTGCTCTTTGCTGGCAGGGATTCCGTTGGAAAAAAGGTAATGCAGGGAATAATTACCAGTCCTTCTCAACAGCTTAGGTTGTTAAAGGAAGCTAACATGTAGAAAGCCTTGTGGAAGGCTTTTCTAACTTGTAGAAATACCTTCACATAAATCACATGTGCAAATTAATCAATGGCTAAAAACAGTATAGAGTTTTCCTCAAAGCAAAGATACATTTGATAAGGCCACGCTATGAAAAAAATTCCCCATGAATGATCAAGTCTACAAAAACTTCTGCAACTTAAATTAAAAAAACCTGCTCTTTAATTTCTGTTGAATTTCACTGTAAATTAACTGCTACTGTACCTGTCATCCTAATTTGTTCTATAGTGCTGAGCTGTACTGGAAATCTATTTTTATGTGTTCAGACCTTCAAAAACAAAACTATGTACACAGCAAACTAGCAATTCACAGTTACTTCCTACAAATTTTAAAAAACCATTTGAAGTGACAGAATTAAGACTTGAAGTATATAAAATTCTGGGGAAGTAACTCAATTTCAAAGAATACAAATCACCTTTGGACTACTAACATATCAAGTAAAAAGGCATATACACATCTCTTTCTCAGTAAAAATGATAAAGCAATTCCTACACATCTCTTTCTCAGTAAAATGACAATGCAATTCCTATCTCATTGCTTCATCAAAGAGGAAGTTAATTTTTAAAGGAGCCTAATACCATGTAAGGCATATTCTGTATTTTAATGCCTTTATTTCAATAAAAAGTGCATTCCTGAATTTCTTTGGATACCCCAGCACATCAGAAATAGCAAGCTGTATGCATATTTTTTTAAAACAGGCTAAATATAACTCTTCCTTGGTGACTGACTGAGGTTTTACTGTGCATTACTGCTACACAACCACTGCTCCCCTCTTCCCTTTTATTTCAGTTCTCTGCACATTTTGTCTATGACAATGTCCCCTTGCCTCCTAGCAGTAAAACTGAGCATCTCATTTTCTCAATTACTTTTTCCAAGGCAGAAAATACTCAAAACATACAGGGAAGGAAAACAAAAGAGCAAAAACTACTGCTACTTTTCCCCCTCCATTTCCACTTTTCTTCTGACCCTAAGGACCAGGCTCCATTTCACTACCTAAAACCAAAAGAGGTATGAAGACTCTCTGAAATTCAACACTGATAGCTGCAATATATTTTTAAAGCTGTGTTAGCTAAGTAGGATAGGAGTGTTCACGGCTTGCAGCAAAGAAAAAGCATGTGTATGTAGTGAGGGAGAAAAGCATACGTAGTGAGGAGAAAAATGACTTAAAGAAAAATGCTCCCAGGCAAGGTTCTCTATTACCTGTGTCAACCTCTTCAATTTAATCTTTTCCTACCAGTATTTTAGCTTTTCTGCCACAAATAATTAAAAAACACAGAATAGCCAGGCTGAAACACTGCATTCCTAAAAGTAAGCGTGACCAAGAACTATCACAAATTATTAAATCCAGAGTGTATTTATAAGCCAAAAGAAAATAAAAACCGACCATGTCCAAATTATTTAAATAGGACTAAGTGTATAAATGCATCTGGCAAAGACAACAGTGCAGACTGGAGTGCAGTGGAGATGCAAACCTCTTACTTAATTCTTTGCTAAAGAAGTCTAAAATGAACGTTACACTTGTAACAACAGAAAACAATTATAGGTTGGAACTTGAGATATCAAACCCAAGTTTTGTTCAACCCCTCTGTCACTTTAACAGTAGAATTCAACACTTTTCACTGTGTATTAAACACTCCAAGTTAAATTACTCTAGGTTATACTGCGGGCCCCTACTTTAGGCAGAAGTAGCTAAAGATCACCAGGGGTTCCTTCCCACTTCATTGCTGTTTTGGGGAATTCTCTGATGGTATTTCTAACTTAACAAGGTGTGCAACTCAGTTCACCATATATGAACCAGAATTATTTTTCAGCTCACTATGAATGGCAAGAAAAATGTTTTGCCACAGAATTTCACTGTAGACCAGGATAACCTAAATGAAAATATTTTCATTTGGTTCAACATGACATTTTGTTTTGCGTCAGAACAACAATAAGCTTTTGTGACTCAGGATCAATAGCATAAGCTAAAAATTGTCCCAGAATAAAGAGTACATATTTTAAAAGGTGACTTTGATTTAAACCATTTCCTGAACTCACGGAAAATGCAATGCTTAGCTCTGCAACTTATTTAAGCCTGAATAAAAAAACTGCTTTTAAAATACACAGAAAGACAGTGAAAATATCTACCTTATGCAAAGTCTAATGTGCACATAAGACTAAGAAGACAAAATAGGAACATGAAGAACTCGAAATGACAGGAAGTAGCACATGCAAAAAAAAAATCTCTAAGTATGGAAGGTACCCAAGAAAGTTTCTGAGTTGTCTAGTTGCAGAAAAAAGAAAAAATATCTATCCTGAAAGACAGAATAACCTGTGTCTAGAGCAAAATAGTGCGTTATTTACTTAGCTATGAACCAAAGGGGAATATTTCTAGAAGATCAAAGGGAAGCACTATCTCATCCTTTCTGTTTGTCATTTGCATTAAGGGATACTGGAGTTTGGATAGGGAATTTTCCCTGCAAACAGGACTTGTACTCAATTTCTCCATTCTCCTGGCAGATCCAGGTAGGTGTTTCAGAAAAGCACAGGGGGAAGGAGGGGAAAAGAAAAGGAAAGGAATAATTTTTAAGGGTAGCCACAACACAGGTATCAAATGTTTGAAAGGTAATGTGCATGATGACTGCATAAACTGCCATATGATCAGTTCAGCTGTGCAAAATATCAGCTGATAGGTAAAAATCTTGTCACTCACTCCCCAAATTTGCTTTCAACCTCAACTGTATGTGGTCCAAAGTACGCCTCAATTTCTGGTAATTATTCTTCTACAATCTTAGAGACACCCGGCTCTGCAAAGAAGTTGTTGCTTATGAGGTATTTTATGAAACCAGTACAACAGCATGGGAAAGAGCCCAACACTGGCAGGTGATGCATTATGCTTGTGAAAAAGTATAATCTTTTCCTCTTGATGACATTTGAAAAATTCACGAATCACTTTTCAGTATCTGAAACCAACACTGTCAGAGCAGGAGCAGGGAAAGGGGAGACAGAGAGAGAATCTCTGATTACTGCATCCTACAGAAGAATGAACCAACTAGTAACTATTTCCTCTAAGGGTTAGATCTTACTGGAAGAATCTCACAAACAGGTGATGCATTACCACCAATTCAGAATTCTCCACTTTGATTCACAAAGAGCACAGGAGGATGTGAAGAAAGCAGCGAAACACAGAAAGTGCTGTCAATTGACTTTAAAAACACATCTCATGATTGTAACAATAGTACTTGGTAAGTTTTATCATAGTTATAATTTTTGAAGAGTGTACTGAACAGCATGGGGTAGAAAAAGGATGAAAAAGGGCAGTCCAGTTATGAGATATGTTCTCATTCTGCTCCTAATCCCACAGATACCAGGCTAGCAAGATATGTAACAACACTGCAAGTAACCAGAAAAAAAAAAAAAAAAGAAAAGAAAGAAACCAAAAGCAAACCAAACTGAAAAGCCAAAACCACACTCTCAAAACCAGAGGAAGTGCACAGGATGGAGGTGTTCTCACCTGGTAGAGAAATCTAAGCGACTGATCTCAAAACAACTTGTGAAACATTTTTATAAAGGAAGCAATACAGAAATTTCCTTCCAAGAAAGGCAAAGACAGTCTAAGTTTTCACTAACTATGTTTCTGGCAGATTCAAGTCACACCAAGCCAACAGATGGCAGAACAAACAAACAAAACCCAAAGAACAAAAAACATCACATAAAATACAAGAAATTCTCTAACACCCCAGTCTTCCATCTTCCTCTCAGTGCATTTAAACATCCCACAAATCAAAGAAAATAGCAGAGTAATGCTCTTCATTTAGTACAGAATGTTTCTTCCTTTTTTTCAACATTTTGGAGATGTCCAAGACTTAAATGCATTACTCATCTAACTACACAAAGAGCAGAGAAATAAGAAAACTCACTTCCTAAAGTCATTTTGCTACTGTGATGTGTGATGCTAACAACCACATTTTTTAGCAATGCAGTAACAGAAAATTTGGAAAATTAATCAGACTTAAAACAATACCAAATGCCACTGGAAACAGTTATGACCCCACTTTCTGTTATTTCTATTAAGTGTATATTCATTCTGTAACATAATTACCATCTGGAGTATTCAGAAACTTACACTTGTATAATTTTTTAGTCTTTCATGGGACCATTTAAAGGAACTACCAGAAAAAAATACAAGGAATATGTTTCTTCTATCTTCAATCGCCCTCCAAAAAATTAACGAATTATGCACAGTATGGCAGTTAAAGAAATTAGAATGAATACGTAATATTAAGCCCCTTCTGTAAGAGTGATTCAAGTAAATATGAATACAGGTTAAATAGTGTCAGTGCTGCACATACTAAGAATTTCTTTCTACACTACAGAAATACACATACAGACTAATAGTTACACTGAATGGTTTTTACACAGATGAAAACACAACTACTACAACAACAGGACAAAACATGAGCTTTGGAAAAGGAAAACGAGGACAAAACTAACACTGACAAAGAAAGGCATAAGACAAAAAATACCAGGTTAGATCTTGCAGTGTAGTATATGTCTTCTGAATTGTCCAAAAAATCGCTACTGTCAGGCTGTTCATTAGATAGAGATCAAGAAAAGCAAATTATTTATACTGTGACTGAAAGCCAGGTGCACATAATGGTAAATTTTCTTGCTAAAAAAAAAATAAAATATACTGTTAGTTGAAACTCAGAACCATGTTAAGACAGTTCTCGGGATGGGGGTAAAATACAGGTAAGGGAATGGTCACATTACCAAACATCAAAATGATGAATTATTGTTCATCACCTAAGCTGTGGTAATGTGTGACAAACTGCCCCAGTAAGAGTCCAGTTCAACATCTCAGTGCAGCACTGACAATAACTCCTCATGCTGCAGGGATCAAGTCCTTTGTGCGCTCACATCCATAAGTAACCGAGCATAAGTTTAAGCATGCTTTGTGAGGGAGAAGCAAAAGCATCAGAACTGCTTTAATGAAAATAGATCCACTCTTTTACTGCTGGAGGAAGATTCAGGCATCTCTCGCTCCTATTTCCATTTCAAACACCACCTCTGCTAGAGCAGATAGATTGCTACAAATTTCTCCCACAGACTGGTTTGTGGTGAGGCTCTTTGCTAAAGCATCCATTCTTTGAATAGGTCACTTGTTTGCAATTTGCTATGCCAATTTAAATTGTCCACTGGTTCTATAGCTAATCTATACCTACATGTTTCTAATTTAGTCTCTGGATCCAACATCATTATTTTCAAAATCAGAGACCTGTTTTATCTGGGAAGAACATATCAGGTCTGCATGCTTCATTCTGACTTAAAGCATGGAGCAGTTAATTTTCCTCTTCAGAAAGATGCAAACAAACAGTTATAGATATTCCTTATAGACAAAGAGATGAGGCAAGTTCTTTGGACAAGTTTGAAATATGCAACATCTGACCAGAACAGATATTTTCTTATCAGTAGAATTAAGTTGGATGGTTCAAGTCCCTTCACTGAGCAGCAAGAGCTTCTGAGATTCCAAAGTGCAAAGGTCCTGACTGCTAACACATAGTGTTTGGAAAACACTTGATTCCTCTCTTCCAACACCACCTGTCAAGGAAGCGCTCTCAAAAGCTGTGCTTTAATCGCCTTAGAAAATCTCTCTCCAGTTTAGCAACTCAAGTTCTTAAGATGCAATAAAGGCACCATTGCCGCACGGAGTTATCCATTATGGTTTGTATAGTCAGAGATTGATAGAAAGAAAGAAATGGGAGAAGTATTTTTAAAACTTTAGCCTCTCCACTAACACATGTTTGCAATTCTGATTTGTGTGTGTATAAATAAAACTTTTAATGAACAAAAGCATGATAATTTCAACTATACAATGCTTCCAACTGTATTTTCTTTACAATCCAGACTATGCAACAGGGAAGCAAAGACAGGATAACCTGGAATCAGTTCAAAACCAATTTTGAGTTAAATGATGGGTTTGTGGTAGAAAAACTGCCTTCATTATCATATTTAATAAAAACTTACATAACCAGAGCTCCTAAATGATGCTATTATGCAGTTATGTCAAGGTCTAAGCAACACATCTGAAATACTTGTCTAAATCCTATGTGTGATTTGGTAAGCTGCTCTCCTCCACCTCAAAGAGGCAGCAGAAACTGAGGCTCCCTGTCCAGCCAGTTCTGAGGACAGGCAAGATTAAATACAACCTCATGCACCCAGAGTCTGCTGACCCACTACCAAAGGGCAAAGCACTTGGGAGGATTATTTCAGTACAACTACAGAGCACCACAAGGAAGTCTGTGTCAGAAATCCGACTCACATGTGGTTTGTAGACTACAGAAGTACATTCCTAAATACACACCCTTCCAAAAACCAACTCAGAGCAAAACCAATGTCCCTCCCACCTATTTACTAAGCCAACGTTTTCACCTTAACACCTGCCTTAGAAAAACAAAGAGAACACACAAGCCTCCAGTGAGGAAGCAAAGGAGTGTCTTTTTATCTAGGAATGTGAAGAAACTGCCCAAGTGCACAAATGTGGAAAGCAATAGTCTCCATACAAGAGATGTAGCTACTGCAATTGTGTCTGAAACAGCACAGACACCTTTTCCCTCTCAGCTTCAGTTCTCACACCCCTTGTACTGATGGACCCACAAGAAGAAATCCCTGGCAATACACCTTGACAGAGCATGTCAGCTGCCAGACTCAGCATGGCTCAGCTGTGATGCAGGGCCACAGAAGGACTATTCATACAGGAAAGTCTTTTAAAATCACTGTTCCTCTCCTCCAGGCTCTTAATTTTATTATTTCCATTGTCAATACAAGAACAAGGGGGAGAAACAGTTGAGTACACACAGGAATTCTACAATTAAAAAACTCTGTAAATAATGAGAAATATATACTGGGCAGTGAGGTATAAAGGACAAAGGGAATCTAGAGCACAAAGGGCTGTTGCTTAGCACATACATCACACCTGGCAGAAACCACAAATGAAGAGGTTTGCTACATATAGTGAATGTAATGGCACAAAAAACCCCCACTATGTTACAACTTGTCAGTAAAATCACTAACAAGTTTAGCAGTACCAAGGAAGCATGCTACCCATCTTGGATTTCTCTTCCTCCACAGGTGTTTGTAGGGGATAATGTGTAGTGCACAGCCCATGCTGCTTGTTACTCACAAATTCATGATGTGGCTCTGTCTCTTTCCTCAAGGGTGGATCAAACTTTACTTGGCCAACTAAAGAGGAGAAAAGGAAAACAAGAAGTTGGACTGTAGTTAGACAAGACTTAGCTCCAAAGGCCACCAAAAAAAGAGAAATACAGTTTAATAAGTGTATTATATTCCCACTGACAGAAACTTGTGACACATGGACATACCAAACTTGTGCCTGCTAGAAACTAATGCGTACAGAAAGTACTCTTTTATCATGAAGGCAGCCCAATCACCACTTGCCTCACCTACTCATTAGAAGGAACAGGAAAACCACTGAGCAAGTAGGGCAGTGAAGCATCCTCTTTAGAGGGGCAATGCAGCTGCACTTTATACATAAAACATATCCATGATGGGAATTTACTGTTGGATCTGTTCTTCTGGGAAACTCACCTAGCATTAAAGAGTGCTGAACAAAGTTTGGCGCAAATTAACCACATTTTCTAAGACAACTCTTTGGCAGGACCTCTTGAAGACTCCTACCCTCAATTTTACCTTAAGAAAAGACAGCTAAAGCTCAAAGCATTGCTCTGATTTAATTCAAGCAAAATAATTACAACAATTTGGGGGACGGAATTGTCTTTTAATGGCCAATAATCAACCTCCTCCCTTCATGATCTCTATGTAACAGTTTCAATTTAAAAGCAAATCCAAGATACTAAACTAAGGAAGGAAAAATATTCCTTTGCCATTCTGTTACCCAGCTGAATCTGGCATTAGTCTGAATATCCTTGCTGGAGGAACACATGAAACTATATCAATCAGCTTTCAGAAGAGTTCAGGTTGTGTCCTGTTCAATTAAGATGAGGCAATAACGAACTTTGCTGAAAGGCTGGCAGAGGGTGCATCCAAATATTTTACAGAACCTATATCCTTAGGTGAAACAGCCCAAGTTTTTGTTTTCCTATACATCACTAAAAATGTTTCTATGTATGTCAGACACACAAAATACCAGTTGAAATAATACCAATGATTAAATACATCATATTGCCATATTACACATGCTTACAGTTTATTTCGGAGCGTGTCTTTTCTTCTCTCCCATTTCTACTTGTTGAATGAATTCTGTGAGGCACAACAAGAGGCTAGAAGAAAAAAAAAATTATTATCAAAATATACTCGCTTGAAAGCCAGTATTGTGTAACAGTTTTTAGCAGGCTTCTTTAGCATAATATCAAGAAAGAAATATATCAAGTGAAAGCTAAATGTAAAGATTGCATGCATTTTTTAATATATTAAAGTTAGAATTATTTAGAGACATTTTAACTGTGGAATGTCTTCAAGACAAGGGGTTTTAGAACACTGGATCTGAGCAAATTAAGACAATGCTGGCCAGCAGTTGTCTTTGTTCATACAGTATTTTCTTTTTTCACCATTCTGTTTAAGGGTATTGGTAGTTTTTAAAACAAGTAGTAAGACCAAATCTGACTTACAGGCAGCATTTCATTCCATTAGATACTCCAATAATTTTCCCAGCTTCTAACCTAAATTGATTCCTAAAAAGTCATCAGTTAGGTTGTCTGCCTGAGGTTTTCAAAGCTGAATAGAAAGGAGTATTCCTGGTACTCTTGTGCTGTGTGGCAAGAGAGAAAGCAAAATTTCTACAAATTCACCTTCATATTTATATTCCACTTCTATTTTTACCCTGAATTTCCATTTATTTCTCTACAGGACAGAGTGTCCTGAGCTTTAAAAGACTTGGCTTTCTCTTTTTGCTTCTGTCGGATTTTCTCTCTTCTTTCTACATTTCTCTTCTTTCTATATGCAGGTTCTCTTAGAAATGCGGGGGCATTGGCCACCCTTGTTCACTGCCTCGTGGTCCATGCTGAGCATCTTTGCTTGTGAATCACCCTTTTGTACACTTTTCTTAATATTGCTGTTGCTGTACTATCAGAGTCATGAATAGCTCAGAAACTCTGTTTATTCCTCAAATACTATCTGAAAACATTATTTCTCTTCTCCCCTTTTCATCACACACTACTTCCTTGATTCCTATTAGGATCCAACACATGTACGTGGTATTTCACCACCCATTTTGGTTGACTTTGCTCTTCCTTGAACCTGGAGAGACTTACAGATTGTGGGTGTGTATTTTCTCCTACATATCTCACCAGCAGTTTTTTTGTTTCTCACAGCTTGTGTCAATCCTACCCTTCCACAGTTCCATTTTCTCTACTGTGCACTCTTCAGGCTTCAAAAATGTTTTGCTACAGCTCAGAATCCATTTCAAGGTTTGATCTGATACTAAGTGCTGAAAGGTTGCTCATTTAAAAGCTTTTATTAAGAGGCACTGCCCAGTAGTGTATGAAGTGTGTGCATCTGTACTGATAGCACCAGGAGCACAGCTGTACTGTGGGTAGGAAGGTATTTTCACCTTTGCAGCAATATTGTGCGAGCACTTGCACCCTGACACAGATGTCTGTGCTGTACTACAGACAGAGCCTGTCCCCATAGCACCTTCTCCATGACCAGAGAATTACATGCAGGATCAAATCTTCATCTCTCAGTCATGAGGACAAAGTCCTCAAGTCACCTTGAAATACCTGCACTGACAACACGTTGATACAAACGCCTGACATCTGAGCTGTGCAAGAGGACAAACGAATGTAGGTTACCTTCCTGACACAAATGCCACTTGGGCACAGTTTCCATCATGGCACAGATCTCAAAAGCAATCTTATCCCCAAAACTAGCAGTGTGCTACACATGAAACATAAGTATTTTCCTCTTTGCAGCTTTCTCTGCTAATACCACATCCATCCTGAGAATCACTGTCACAGAAATGTGGAGAACAGGCAGCTGTCAACATCTCCTAGGTCCAGAGTCCTAACCAGAGATCCTGTCTATGACTGAATGGGAAATTAAGTGAAGACCTCCATGAGCTGGGGTAGGGGAAAATACTGGAAATGTCAGTTTCAGATACTGCTGCCAAATAAATATCAACTGCATGAACACGAGAACCTTTTTGTTTACACCCAAATGATGGCGTGTTTTTTTGTTTTCACACATTAAACACTTCACCTTTGCGTTCAGTATGACTTAAAGATGAAGTATGGCACTCCTCAGTGGTGGCAAATTCAGATCTATTTCACAACTCTGCAGACTATCCAATAGTAGCAGAGTGCATCCCCCTAAAAGCAGCACAGATTCAAGTGAAGACCTGTCATCACAGTGGGCAGCAGACTTGTTTTCAAAGAGCACTGACAGATAAAAAAAGCTCTTTAGTCTCCAAAAGAGAAAAAAAAACCCCACCAAAAAACCTCAAAACACTAACTGCATCACTCAAAAAAATCCATAGCTCTAAACAAACTGGGGAGCAGGTCTGATGCTCTAAGTTCTCACCAGTGTTTTTGTACTGTGTTATGTTGTACCATGTTTTGTCACTTTTTTTGATTTTTGATGGATGCATTCAGGTGATTGCAACAAGTACAGGACTAGCCAATCCCTAAATTAACATCTCCACCTGCCTCTGTGAGCAGGCAAGTTTTGGAACAAGTTCAATTGTGTTTAAAAGAGCACATACACTTCTTATTCTACTCATTTTATTATAGGAAAGACCACAATGCCAATATTGCCTGGGGAAATATTCTTCATCTGAAATACAAAACTTGCTCAAGTCCCCAGACAAGGCATAGTTTTTGCTCCTGATACCACATTTCATTATGGGACAATTGATAAGTAATACAGCAGACGACAGAAGAACCTTCTTAATGCTAAGTCACGAGGGACATGAAAGAGTGAACGCTATTTTGTAAGCTACCAGTAACTATTAATAAAATGCAAACTGAGGGGACTCCATGAGAGAGAAGAGCAGACTGAGGGGACTCCATGAGAGAAGAGCAGAGGAAGAGCAGAGGAAGAGCAGAGGAAGAGCAGAGGAAGAGCAGAGGAAGAGCAGAGGAAGAGCAGAGGAAGAGCAGAGGAAGAGCAGAGGAAGAGCAGAGGAAGAGCAGAGGAAGAGCAGAGGAAGAGCAGAGGAAGAGCAGAGGAAGAGCAGAGGAAGAGCAGAGGAAGAGCAGAGGAAGAGCAGAGGAAGAGCAGAGGAAGAGCAGAGGAAGAGCAGAGGAAGAGCAGAGGAAGAGCAGAGGAAGAGCAGAGGAAGAGCAGAGGAAGAGCAGAGGAAGAGCAGAGGAAGAGCAGAGGAAGAGCAGAGGAAGAGCAGAGGAAGAGCAGAGGAAGAGCAGAGGAAGAGCAGAGGAAGAGCAGAGGAAGAGCAGAGGAAGAGCAGAGGAAGAGCAGAGGAAGAGCAGAGGAAGAGCAGAGGAAGAGCAGAGGAAGAGCAGAGGAAGAGCAGAGGAAGAGCAGAGGAAGAGCAGAGGAAGAGCAGAGGAAGAGCAGAGGAAGAGCAGAGGAAGAGCAGAGGAAGAGCAGAGGAAGAGCAGAGGAAGAGCAGAGGAAGAGCAGAGGAAGAGCAGAGGAAGAGCAGAGGAAGAGCAGAGGAAGAGCAGAGGAAGAGCAGAGGAAGAGCAGAGGAAGAGCAGAGGAAGAGCAGAGGAAGAGCAGAGGAAGAGCAGAGGAAGAGCAGAGGAAGAGCAGAGGAAGAGCAGAGGAAGAGCAGAGGAAGAGCAGAGGAAGAGCAGAGGAAGAGCAGAGGAAGAGCAGAGGAAGAGCAGAGGAAGAGCAGAGGAAGAGCAGAGGAAGAGCAGAGGAAGAGCAGAGGAAGAGCAGAGGAAGAGCATCTCCACCTGAGCAGCCCAAAATGAAGGTCAGGAGTCCTACTGGAAAGATACACCAGTGACACAGGATAATGGTCCATGGTTTCAGCACAATCTCCCAGGAAAGCAGGGAAGCCTCACAGAGCTCAGCAGCTCACTCACAGGAAGCACTCTACCTTTCTTCTTACAACACCCCATGAAATCTTTGGTTTTCTGCTTTCCTCAGATATACCACTTAAAGGGCCTCAGAGCTCTCACTCATCACTGAGCAGAGACAGAACTAAATGATGCTAAAGAGCTTATGGTGAGAAGGTCCAAGTTACTTGGTGCTGACTTCATCAGGAATCAGACACCTTTCTCTCAAGTGATCTGAAAGCCAACCACATTAAGGGATTTCTTGTGTGCCTGACTTTCTAAAATATTTTTCTAACCATTAATTTTTTTAGAAAAATCTATTAAATGTGCTCCCACTGTGTGCATTTGCTTTTAAAAGTATTGACTATTATTCCATCCTTATGCCTTCATTTTTTTCCCTCTCATTTGGAAAATATATAAGCACCGCATTCCATAATACAAAAATATTATCTATTTCACTTTGGCTTCTTTCCACACTTTTTATTGCAGCTTTTAAGATAGACTTGATGCAAGTCAACTTGTCTTTGCTGTTCAAGGAGATAAAAGCTCATTTCACTTGTAAAATCTGAAAATCAGTCTCTTAAATTAGTTGTTTCTTAAGCTTCTCTCCCTTTGAAGGCATTTTTAGACTAGTTTACCCATTAAAAAACCAAAAATATGTAATTAAAGAATCAATGGCATTTGAGTTAAAAGGATTACATTTTTTCCTTCAGAATAAAGGCCATCAGTTAGAGAACTGTAAACATTTGTAAAGTATTCACTAACATGCAGTGAAGTACGACGACAGGATGAAGTAACAGAATATCTGTTTCCCCTTATTTATTAAACACTTCAATCCCGTGCAGCTTATCATCTTACATAAGCAGGCTACTTTTTCACAGCTGTTTGAGCAGAAAATCAGAAACTCTTTGATAAAACTGTAAGTGAAATCAAGTTTCAGAGTATTCTAAGATAGAAAAATACACACATGTAAAATCTGAACAAAACACACATCAAACCATTTGATAAAAACAACTACAGGATCCTCCACAGGTACAAAATTATTTCTATGAAAGCTTTCTTTGCAGATGGAAACATAACTCCACAAAGAAACATAGAGCAGAATGCAAGACAGAATTCAGGATTGGAGAAGCAGACTATATTTACTGCTTCAAAATTGTTGAACAACAACAATAAACAAAATTTTGAAGTATTTACCATATTTTTCTCTTTGAGCTTCTCTTTCCAAAAGTATGATTTTTGCTAAGTGCCTATATGTGTGACAGAGCAGCACAACCAAAAGTAAAAGCAATGCCTGAGACTATTCCCAGCTCACCAAAAATCCTGGGGCCCAATAAATCACAATCATTTCGTTTTGCTGGCAAACAAAATCTTAACCTGATTCTATGATTAAAACATATTCCTACCTCAGGATCATCATCATCAAAATCATGGTAAGTGGAATGATCAGGATTATTCATTTTATCCAAAAGTTCAATGGCGAGACTTCGATTTAATGGCTGGGTAACAAAGGGATGCTGAAAAACAGAGGGAAACACAGAGATTAAAATTCCAGCCACTCACATTCAGCATATTTTAATTTTATAACTTTAAAAAACCAAAACCCATACATAAAATTATACCTGTAGCAACTTTTCAGCTGTAGGTCTTTTTTTAGGATTTTTTGTAAGTGCCATTTTCACAAAATGATGGAAACTATTGGACCTATAAAACAAAGTGCTAAACATTAAAATCAGTTTCCCAGTAAAGTACTCTCATTATCTACTGAAACAGAAAAGTACTTACCATTTCATTTTGTCCTTTAATTTGGGAGGCTGGAAGTTGCTTTTTGTCATTAGAAAAAGTGCTCTGAAAAAAAAGAACAACAGCATTGCTGTGGTTACGATGAAATATATAAATGAGATAAATTATTAAACACTTTATTTAGTTGGCAGGAAGGAGCCCCATCAGTTTAAGAGGCTCAACCAGGACATTATATACTTATGCAGCAGAAAGGGTTGTTAAAATTTCCATCCTGTTCACTCAGCACACTCACAGCCCAGTACCCTTGCAGTACCCAAAACCCACGAGCACACACAGCCATCTCTTCAAATGGATTATTTAATTAGCTGCGTTTACCCACCAAGCTCTAACCCCTTACTAACCTCATTGGATGTAGGTCAAACATCGGAGGCTGAAGTTCAGCAAGCTCTATAGCAGTGATCCCAACTGCCCACAGATCACAGAGTTGGTTATAGCCACCTTTCCTTTCTACTGCAGCAACTTCTGGCGCCATCCTAAACAGTAAAAGACATTTTTAGGTAAACTTCTCACCACAAATCAAATATTCTTCTGTACACAGGACTTTAGTACTCTCTTCTTTAATGCTCTCAATCTATAAGGACACAGTATATATAGATATATACACACATAAATGTGTGTGTAAAAAATTATGCAATGTACACCTGAAGTTTCTCTCAGTCATCTTCTAGTAACTAATAGGCAGTTTGGAAAATGATCAATTAGGAATAAGTAGATGAAATCAACCTGTCTCAGACTAAATACAATGCAACCAAAGAGCCTGAAGTGTAAGTATTCAACTGCAATAAAATCCAAATAATATCTAAATTTACATATTGCCAAGAAAGTGATCCAATGACTTTGAATAAAAGAATTCTAACTAGAGATGAAGTAATAAAATGTCAGCTTTCTTGTATCCTGAAAGCCTGAGACACATTGTCACCTCTGTATAGAGCACTCCTTGTTTCCAAAGTCTGTCTCTCTCATGTCAGGTGACCTCATTTAAGTCAACAAAGAGGTTTCACATTCTCAGGTGGTAAAAATGAACAAACATAACTGGCACATAAATAGGAATACCTAAAGGAAATGATTCACTTGGAACTGTCACGTGTTTTGAATGGCCAAAATAAATTATGAATTTGATTGTCTTACGTAGTCCTACCAGATGACCAACACCTTAGTATTTCTTAACTTTGAGCTTTATCAGTCCAGATCACCTGAAAAGTAGCACTACATCTCAACAGCTCAATAAATGTAACACAGATGAAGTCACTTAGAGAGTGCTGCAGTAAAACCAGCAAGCAGCATCTTAACTGATGCATTATTTAAATTCAGGCATCCTGTGGTCACAGCACCAAGCCTGCTGGAGCTCAAAATGTGTTTGGACAATGCTCTCATGCACATGGTGTGACACTTGGGGATGGCCTGTGCAGGGCTAAGAGCTGGACTCCATGATCTTTGTGGGTCCCTTCCAATCCTTATCTGTAGATCTGAAAACATCAGCAGGTTTGGTGGTAGAACTTACTTCATAACTAAATTATATCTAGATACATTTCTTCCAGAGTTCATTAAAAATCCCAAGCACTCTAAATCAAAAAGGAGGGAGCTACTACAGTAGAGGGGGAACACAGGTTAAACATTAAAATAGGAGGGCTACTAGCACTGCAGTTAACCTGTCCTGAGACACATCTAGATCTAATGACGACTAAAACCTTCATATGGCCTGTTTCAACTAAATTTTCTTCTCTCCAATCCCAAAAAATTTGCTTCCTTGTTTCTGCTTGCGTGCCTCTGAGAAGCTTTGCAAAGAATAACTGATGTTTTTCATCAGCATTTAACATAAATGCTTTCTTAGTTATTATTTAAGGTTATTTGAGGATCCTCGCACAATTTGAAAGCTACAGGCAAGGACTGAGGTCACCCAGATACCTTGGGAAAGAGACACAAACCAATCACACAATCATGACTGATGCATGTTTGTGTTATTCTGAAAGGGAAGTGAAGCTCTGATGCAACTTACATGACAGAAGAATGCTAAAAATACTGTGCTTGGCTATTTCAAGTCAATACTTGAACATAGGGGTATTTTCATTATATGTATTTTTATCTTGCACCTACTATGCTGTCAGACTACAGAATTTTAATATCTGTCTGTGAAACATATGACAAAAGTGCTGTTTTACAGTGGAGAATGTGTTTCATTTACTTCAAGGTAAAAGGGAACAACCACTTCTGGTAGGAAAAGGATAAAATGAAAGGCAGAACTTCAGACAAGAAAAATTATACACACTAGTTTAATGGGGGAAGAATAAATATGTGGAACAGATAGAACTGTATCACAGAATTTAATCAGTTTAAGTAAATAAGGGAAAAAATGGCGTAGAGAAACAGTTCAAAAGTGGCAGAAGAATCTGTGGATCTGTGAAGACAAAGGAAACTCATCAACTGAAAAGTTGTAGAAAAGTAGTATCTGGGCTGGAGAGGAAGAAACAAAAACCATCAAAACGGAAAATCAGGGAATAAAAAAAATTAAGATCGAAGTTAAAAACAAGCAAAATTGTGCTAGTTTTTAAGTTTTACTAAATTAAGATAAATTAGTCCATGGTGATGGCAATACACAGCCTTTCAATTTTTCAGAGTATTAAAACCTCTTCTCTGATACTCAACTAATTCAGGATTTGGAATAAGTAACACAGATATGATCACCAGAAAGTCTGACACAGCCTTTAGTGGTTCGTCTACCCAGGAAATGACAGAGCATGTTTTTATCACAATTTTTCAACAGTATTATAAGTGTTATCATTATATTAATGGTCAAGTAAAACACAGTTACCAATATGGGGTGCCAATGAATGATTTCCTTTTGGCAATTGTAGCTGTTATCTGTGCAGATACTCCAAAATCAGCTATTAAAAAAAAAAAAAGCAAAAACAAAATGGCAGTTAACAACCGATTTGATGTAATTAATTGTTAATAAACACAAGTTTGGTTTCCCTAGTATTAAGAGGTTCTTATATATACTGGAAATATTTAACAAAAAATAAATAACAAAAGCAAATAATAGAAACTTGGTGTGTCTCAGACACCATCGGTCAGCTCCCCTCAGGCATTTGCCAAACATGCACACAAATATCCCTCATCCACACAAGGAAGAGCAGGCGGCACAGAAGACCTAACAGGTACATGCAGTGTTCTACTGTAATAAAATACCTCATTTTGTGTTACCAAAGAGATTCTTTCAGATAAGCTTTCAAGGCACATTTCACATTTAAGGACTCTAGATAGTAGATTTTATTAAAAATGTGTAAAACCCTGTGATTTGACTTTTCCCTTACAGTATCAGATGGTTTTTTACCTCACTGTTCCAAAATTACTCCACCTAATCCTCATATACTAATTGGATGGTTTAGTTAGATACTACCAGCAAGATAAAAAGAATTCTGATATTCACTAATTCCTTACATGAATCATCACCTCATTAAACAAAACAGAGCATCCTGCTTCTTAAAGCACATAAAAATATTAATAGCACCAAGTTGTATTAACTCACCTAATTTTACATGTCCGTTATCAGTTAGAAGAATGTTTGCTCCCTTTAAAAAAGAAAAGTTTACTTGCATTAGAACATGCCAATTCCTCCAATATCACATTCAAAAAAGAATTACGTGAGATCTTACAGCAAATTAGGGGCCAAAGACAAAGCAAGGATTCTGTTCAATAAACCTGCAGCCTTATCAAGGAAATGTCGGTGAAATCAACAAGCTGCCATTCTGTTATTTTTAAAAAACTCCTTGGATATACAGTGTTTTTCATTAATTTTTAGTTTAGCCTAGTGTACTACAGAGTTTGCATTGCACACAAAACCTCTCAATAAACAGTATTTGCCTATGCTGGTTAATTCTTACTTTTTTCTATTTACAGTGACTCAAAGGAAACAGGAACTCAAAAGGTCAAAGTGGAAACAATTTCATTTTCTTTTCATAAGTAGGAGCTCATTTTGCCTTGTTTGAGAGCCATGCTTATTATAATTATAGCCTTAAGGACCTGCCTCAATAATCAAGCATTTAGCAAAGCTACTTCCGTCCTTATGCAACAGAGATTCTGTTAGTGCTGGATTTGAAGAGGTCATTTTTGTGTAGCTGTGTGTACAACTCACTTCAGCACAATAACCAAAATTAACCAAAAGCAGAGGTTTGTATCATGAAATTACAAGATAAAAGGACTGAGAACAAACCTGATTTGAAGACTGAAACCAGGTAGAAGTTGAGCTCAATGAAGGTTTGAGTTGGCTAAACACAGCTCCAAAGTTCAGCACTGCACTGCCCATCAGGTAGATGGAAAGGCAGTAGAGATGAACCTCCAAAAATATGTGGTTTTACAGATTATGGCTTTTCCCAGAGCAGGAAGAGTCAGGTCTGCAGTAAAACACAACTAACCTGGCCCATGTTGCACAAGTACAGTTAATGAGCTGGGCAAACAGTGTAACAGCCCTGCTTACAGCTCTTGACCTTGCTCACCTTTCAAGCTAACAGGATAGGTACTCTAAACATGTAACTTAGCTACTGAGAGAAGCAAACACAATTTAGCAGTGAGGCGATCTGCAGATGAAGACAGTACTTTTCCATGCTCATGAGAGCAGCTTTATTTTAACAAAAAACAAACCTCTCAATGTAAGCACTGTAAGCATTTGTTACCAGCACAGTTCTGCTTAGAAGTATCTGTGCACTATATCCTTACAAGCATTCTAAAAAGTATAATGGAAAATATTTAATTTTGGTGCCTGAAGTAATCTTCATTCAGAAATTACTTTTGTGATTGCTCAAAACCCAAATATTCTTCTGCAGCCAATGAGAACAACTTGGAATCAGGCTGCATGAAGGCAACTATAGTTGAAACTGTTGGGGAAAAAAGAAACCAAAACCAGCCTAACCAACAGCATGCAACAACACAAAAGAAGATGATGATTTACTGTCAGATTTCCAGAAGGAAGCTTGTCAGGTTTAGAAGGGCTTTGGAAGGGCTATGGAAAGACTAGGTAGTAAAATCTCAGGAACAAAAAGTCAACAGGAAGCACCAGAAGGAAACTATAACAGAGTGTCAGAGTTTGAACAAGCCACTTTTGATATAGCTTTGCTGAGATGGAGATTTAAGTAAGTCAGTACTAATAGCCTGATTTGCAGCACCCTCTCTATTTTTAGCATGCGAGGGAAGGGACAGAAGTAGTCTTTGAAAACCACACAGAACAGCAGCCGCTGCCCTGCAATCTGCTCACCAAGAAGCAAGAAGCCAAAGCAAGAGCTCTGCTTGCTAGCTGGTTCCAAAAGAAGGGTATGTTGAGCTCCTTGGAAAAGCTATGGGAAAGAGCAAACCTTTCTTTTGCACAGAGCACACACCCTGACAGCCATCCAAACACATACTGCTCTGGACACCAGCTGATGTCTAAATTTTACAGCACTGGTCCAAATAAACAGTATGTGTGGCTCCAAGGAAGATAACAAAAGATTTCCATGCATGTATTTTAAAGAACGATCTTGTTTTTCTTCCATTGGGCAGAACCTTTTATTTCATTTGAAGAGATTAAAAACCCCTGCATTTTCAGAAACATACTGAAAACTGATACATAACAGTAAAGACCACTGGAGGTGATGTAGCCTATTTTTAAAGTACCAAAAATGCCTTCAGTTCTTACTTACCTTTATATCTCTGTGCATTTTTCCTTTGCTGTGAAGATAATATAGTCCCTGCATAAAATATTTAAATACTAATTTAGTCCAACATTTTTCATTTGACATATGTTTCTTACTTAATTACCACATATATTTAGGATCCAATTCAATCATCTAAATGACTCACTGACTGAAGAATATTTTTATATTTCAGCATATCCTGCTATAAATTTGTAGATTCAATAGATGTAGCAGCATATCTAATATCTTTATATAAAGATATCTAAATATTTATCTAATATCTAAAACACAGGATAAATGGAAATAATACCAGTCACCACACCTACTGGAAGAAGAGTACTCCCCAAACGAGTTTTTCTCTGGACATGGTAACTGTCACCTTTTTAGACCCAGATAATCACTGATAAATTACCTAAGAGTCTTCTATTTAGCATTCAGATCACTGGACCACTGGTAAAGCTATCTCCTGTACCATTACATATCTCAGTCAGGCCTAGGAACATGCCAGCAGGTAGTGCTTTGTGTCCAACACCAGAGCTCAACTTTATTTCATGGATTTCTGCATAAGCATTCAGCTTTCTGTGTCTCGACAGTACCAAAACATTTTAAGACTCAACACAAGTTAGAATCTAAGTTTAAATTCTGGAAGAATTCTATAAAACCAAATCCCTGCATGACAAATCAGAGACCATGTCACTTTGGACACTCCAGGCTTATCTCTAAAATTTTCTTCCAGGGTAAAATGACACACAAACATCTTCCTCACTCTGTGACCATGAACCTCCACAAGGCTGTTATGTTCATGGGAGATATCCCTGTCATGACAGATTTTTTTTTTGCCAGTTCACGCAAGATATCACAGAGTCGACTGCAAAACTTAAAGTGTAATTAATCAAAGCATCTACCAAACCACTGCAACAACTGGCAGTAGGCAGAAGAGTCCCATGTACACTCCTTAAACCTCTGGATGCTACTGGCACACAAAGTCCATTAATTCACACTCTTTTACCACTGCCCTGGAAGAATCTGAAATCACCATTTTCAAACTGAGTGCCTGGAGACAGGTACTTTAAAGGTCATATTTAAAGGACCCATATTTTCAGAATCAACCTCACCTATTCCAACCAAAATGGATAACAAGTGTTTTTTGAAAATGGATGATTCAACGGGCTTCTAAATATGGAGACTAAATGCCAACTTCAGGCATCGAAGTGAGACTTTGGCTTCTTGGACAATGGTGGCAAAATTAACGCTGGACAAATTACTCTCTAGATGGACAATGGCCTATATTCTCAGACTTCTTTCTAAGGAAAATGATGTTGCATTATAAGCTGCAACAAGATATCTGAAGCTACATGCATTATATTTGGTCAGAGTATTATAAACATGTATTTACAGACAATTTAAAATATAGAAAAATTGGGTCCATTAATAACATTTAGAAAATACATACAAAATATGTATTTTCTCACATGCAATTTATACATGTTAACTAAGGTATCTTCCCACACAAATAAATGGTTTCATAAATTCCATTCTACACTACTCAAACACCCCTCCATATCTGAGGAGACTATGGATTTGATTGATGGACTATCGGGTGGATAAGGAACTGCCTAAATGATTGTATCCAGAGAGCAGTGGTAAACAAGCTCAATGTCCAGAGTGACAAGTGGTGTCCCTCAGGGCTCCATACTAGACCATTTAATACCTTCATCAATGATATAGACAGGCAGATTGAGTACACAGCAACAAATTTGCAGAGGTTTAATAAGAAAGATGGGGACAAACTTTTTAGCGGGGCCTGTTGTGACAGGACAAGGTGCAATGGTTCTCGAGTAAAGGAGGATAGATTCAGATTAGGTACAAGGAAGAATTCTTTTATCATGAGGGTGAGGAACCACCGGAAGAGGCTGCATAGAGAGGTGGTGGATGCTCCACCCCTGAAAACATTCAAGGTCAGGTTGGATGGGGCTCTGAGCAACCCCATTTAGTTGAAGATGTCCCTGCTCATTGCAGGGGGGGTCTTTCAAGGCCCCTTCTAACCCAAACCATTCTACAGTGCTCTAAAAACAAAAGGGTTTAAAGACTCCAAAGCCTTAATGCTCCCAGATGTCACATAAGCCTGACCTGTAGGTTAAAAAAAAAGCCATGTCCTGTAAGTCAGAAGTCAGCAGTCCCTGGCACAGCATAGGGAGATGGTAAGTGGCAGCCAAGGGAGATGGATTGGAACAGAGCTATCCTGAAAGAATGTTTGAGAGAGGCAGTAGATCTTAACTGATGGCATTCAACAGGTTTGCATCCACTACAAGTCGAGAATAACTGCTCTCTCACACAGAAGTAACACATCCACCAAAAAAGCAGTTTCTGATTAAGTTTTACTGGTGTACTGAACCTGCAATTTAGGAAAGAAAAATGGAAGCCAGCACACCCACAAGGAGAGGCTAATGACCTTGCCTTCAGCATCTCAAGCAAGGTGGCAATTATTTTCTTATTGCCACAAATCAATTACTAGACATGCAAAACTGAGCGTTTAAATTTTCCGTCAAATGTGCAGTAACTAACTTATACCACAAATATAGATTAAGCAAACATGTTGCTTTCTCCCTTTTAAAAACAAATATAAAATTAACAGCAGAAAGATGACAAGAGTTTTCTTCAAATGATCCAGGGTAATTGAAGGTTATGCAATTACACAAACTTCCATGCTGCAATATGGGACCACCTCAAAAGTCTGAGAAAAATGCTATGTCACCCAATTACTGGACTTCCATGGCATCTCATGTTATTTGTAACTTTTACTTTTAGCTTTTAATACTCTTACATTAAAAGACAACCACAAGAACCTGAGGACACACTACCTGTAGTGTTTCTCTGCTAACATAGGCAATCTGCTGCTCTGATAGTGGTCCAGTCACTGAAATGGAAAGGAAAAAGAAAAAAAAAAAAAAAAAAAATCTCAAAATCAGGTAAGATATGGCCCATTCCAAATTCATACCTCAATTACTTCCATTCACCCTGACAGGACCTTACACTACAAGTCTGTAAGTATATGCTTAGTCTTCACCTAAAATTGAGCATCCATAGACCATTAAACATGTTTTAAAGTCAGAAACGTGCAGTCCCACTGGAACGGAAAGTACTAATTCCTCCCATATTTAAAATCTCATAGTAACTAAGAAGAAAAAGAAGCACAAGTAATGATTTAAGCCTAACTCTTTCCCCTGAACAAACCCATTGTGTTTTTCTATAGAGGGCTGGACTTTCAACTCAGTGACTCAGAGCTGCAGCCAACTCTGTTCAGTCCCCTTTGAGCCCTGGGCAGTTCTTTGTACTATTTGTGACCTGCTCTCCCCTTCCATCCTCCCCACTTCCAGAGAACCTGCTCCCTCCAGCTTCTCAGCCTTTCTCTGAAATCAGCTGCCAGCACTGCTGCTCCTGCCATACCAAGCACCTTCTCAAACTCTCCCTGTAATCAGGTTCAGCAGTTTTTCAAGGGAAGGAGGAGTCCTTCCCTCGAGAGTCCAACTTCACTCAAGTCTCTTAGAGGATAACAATTAAATTCGGAGCAAATATTCAAACCAAACAGTGAGCTGCAAGCAAGGAATACTCTGTAACTGGTCCCAGTCACTGGACTTTGATCCTGAAACTAAGTTTAAGGCCAGGAAATGCAGTCTTGACTGCAAGCTTTTCAGGTTTTGCACAGAAAACAAAGAAGCTGGATGGAGTTTCTCAAAGGGCATAGAAGGAGTAGGGAGTTATCAATTAATCTAGATTAAAGAATTTAACTTCTTAGCTTCTACAAAACCATATTAGTATCACACAATATATACCTTCAAAGTAAGTCTAAATCCAGCTTCTCTTTTCTGAAAGAAAAGCTCCAAACCCACACAAAACTATATATATTGGCACCCACAGTAGGCATATGTAGGCATCTATTTTTGTTTTGAGAAATTTAGTTCTGATTAACTTAAATGACTTGAGATTACAGAGGCCTATAGTTCAGCTGCAATATGACTCTTTAAAACATAATAAAGACCAGAGAAGAACCTTCCATTCTGACTACCAGCAGAGAAGCCAAAAATCAGCTGCAACGGGAAACCACTCCTGTAGACATCTGCTCAGACATTTATGTGGCATGAGCTCATTTCCTACTCTACAGGTGTTCCACAAAACAAAGACTATTAAACACGATGCTTTTCCCAAAATTAGCAAAAAGGTAAAGGATCACCAAGGCCACACTCAAACGACTATGCCAGGAACATCGTGTAAACTTGTGAATTGGGGCTTCTTTTAATTGCACCCAAAGTCAACGTAAAAAGCTGCTTACACACAAGAGACCCTCACACGTAAAATCTTCACAATTTACAATATAGATGGATTTCCTCAATGAAAAACACCACCTGAGAACCACAAAGCCATTACTCACAACATACTCCTTTCCTAAACAAGTATTAATTCCAAGGCAATAAAGTCCTTCAAACCTGATTCTGTCTCTTGAAAAATAGCAATCAATTGACTGATCCTGTCTTTATCCAATAGATTCACAGCTGGCCCTTTTTTCTGTGACTGCTCACTGCAGCCAAGCTAAAAGCAAACATACAGACCACCTTTGCTTTTCACGTCACACATCTAGCTTAAAAAAAACCTTAAAAAATGTAAAAAAGACCCTCATGGAACTACTGGTAGACGAACATTCAAACAATCACTGTTTACAAAGAACAAGAGCATCCATGCTAATCAATCCACTTACCTAGGTTTCTGTAGGCAGTAGTATAAATTATACTAAAAGTTTAAAAGCTTGGAAACAAAATGGCTATGAAACAAGACAGCAGATCAAAACATCAATTTTTTATTTTTACAATGTAATAATGTCTAATTTTACAGCCTTTGAAAAGCAGTGATGGGTATATGAGCTACTGAAGAGCGGAAATAATTTCTGCTGCTAAAAAAACCCCCACTATAGCTAACTTTGTTTACAAAACCCAAACCAATTAAGTAAAAACATAAGCTAAAATTGACCTCCAATGAATTATTATGGATACTAAATTTAGGATTCCTCCTCTCTAATTCAAAAACATTGCAATCATTTCAATTTTTGAAAATAAGCTGTACTTAGATTTTAATGAATAAAGTCTTGACGTACCATGATAAATATCCTGTAGAGAACCACCTCCACAGAACTCCATGCAAATCCATAGCTTGTCTCGTCTAAAGAGTGAACATAACCATTCATTAGTTGTCAGATTTGAAAAGAGCACTTATAAAAGAAAAGTCAGAGGACTCAAACACTATAAAGCACAACGTAACATGTTCTGTATTATGAAAAGTACAAGTCAAATAATGAGTATAATTTAATCTTTATGTGACACTTTACTGTCTAAATAGTAACTAATGAAATAGTAAAAAAAATCTACTTTAATGAAGCAATAAAAACAGCATTAGTGAAACATTCACACTGATTTTTGTTGAAATACATTTTTCTGAGAGTAGAGACAAAACAGATGTGGGTTCTTATTTCTTCCTCATTTTCACTTCTCCACTTTTTTCAGAACATAGGAGTTAACACAAACAAGAAACAAACACAAAACAAAAAGCTCGACGGGTCTCTCTCAATCAACTTTCTTTCACAGCAAATTAAGTGAAACTCTAGTGCTTTAGTCAAAGCCAGGCAGACTAGAGCCCATGCTGTGGATTAGTGCCTGCCCAGACTAAGTCTTTTCTTTCAAAAATACCTATGGATATTTTTGGTGGCAGAGTCAGAGGAAAGTTATTTAGTTCTTCTTCCCCAAGGGAATCAATTCAGTTTGACTCAATGTACCTCTACAAAAGGTGCTTTCCAAGAACAGACAATGGGCTGAAGGATTCAAAGGTATCTTCTATTATGGACATTAATTCTATTTTGACTCGTTAATTTTCATTGCTAAGATGTGTGGCCACAAAAAGGCACTTCAGAGAGCAAAAAAAATCTGGGACTTGCCTAGTCATTCCTGGCCATCAAAACACTCGGGGGGAAAAAAAAAAATCCCATACAACCACCTTAGAGCAGACCGTAACACAGAACAACCAAAGGAAAGACTTATGTCTGTTTTGCAGCTTCCTGATGACCTGGTCTTGTGTGTCTTGCATTCATAAAGCTCTGTTCGAACAGCTAAGACACATTTGTGGAAGTGTTTTAGCAAAGCAGTGGTGTAAGTGCTGAGCTTATGTCCTGAGCTGCAAATTGCAAATATTTTCACCAGCAGGTGACAGCTAGAATAGATGCTGTTCCAAGGAAGAACTGTCTTTCTTGGATGTCCTCTTCTTTTATGTCCAGAGTCCACATGGCCCTCAAAGCTACATCCCAGCTGCTTCCTCTAGGGGTGGGAAAGGTATTGTCCAAACATTACAGGAGTTTTAAACAACAGAATTCCCTGGTGGTTAACTCCATACATTTCAAGGGGTCAATTAAAGCCTTGCTTGAAATAGTATTAAAGCTTTCCACTGAAATAGCTGACCAAAGCCAGACACAGAAGCAGTGTGACAACTTGTGCAAGAAAACAGAGGAAGAAAGAAGCACTCAAGAGACATCTCCAAGTCCCTTCTTTGTTCCCCACAATGATGCAGGACTCAGACAGGGACACTTTTGGGGGCAGTGGGCTCATGGGCCCATGTGGCTGCATCCTGTTTGATGCCAGCAGTCTGGAAGTGGGGAGAAGCCAGAACCCTCCCAGCAGCCTTGGGACAGCAGCAGAGCACCCACAAAGTAAGACACATGAAGCATTTAAGTGTTGTAAATTCTCACTTTTGCTTACTGGGCATTTACTTCCCAGTGTGCAAAAGCCCTGTGGGAAACAAAAAAGAACATAAGAGGATCAGAAGAGATGACTACATTTCTAATTTGTTATCTAGCCTTTTATCACTGTGCCTAAGCACCCTGAGACAGGTGAAGATGCCTGTAACATCCAACAGCAACAGCATACACAGTCATCTCTTTCTGCAGAGCATATGGCCAGAGCAGCAAGCAAAACAGAGACAGGATCAACAGTACCATTTAGTGTCTGCAACTTAACACCCAGGCTAACAGGAAGGCAGAAATGTCACTGTCTGAAAAATCCCTCCACAAACAGAAGAAATCCATGGGGGACAATACGGTGGTGAGTAGCAAGTATAGGACAATGGTATTTTTCTTATTGTTCTTAGCATTGAAATATGCTTGGAAAACAAGAGGTCAGACAACAAAAGGTCTCAAAGACATTGACTTGATTGCCCAGACAAAAGAGAAGCACTCCGCCAAAGAAAGAGGAGGGAAGCAAATAATAGTGTAAGAGTGACAAAATATATTGTATATTTGTAAAAGTTTGATTCTGGTCTCTAAAGGCATACTTTGATACTCTGAGACTAGAGGGAAACTTTTTTTTTTAAGAAAAAGCACCTCCAGTCTGAATATAGGAGAAGAGGCAGTGTTTCAATACAAAAATGTTAAAAGAAGTTGAATGCAACAATAGTAGCGTGCAATCTGTTTTCACATGAAAATTCAAAAAATTATCAGAAAGAGCTTTTTATTAGTTACACTAAGCAATCTGTTCCCACTATGACTGGTTAAAAGAAGCAGCTGATAAGATAACTGAATATATTTGTCAATGCTTCTACAAGGCAAATAACCTCACCTCCAGAAACAAACACAAAACCTTCGCATTCTGGCCAGAAGTTCACATGTTGGAAAAACAGACATTCTACTGAAACAGATTTAAAAAGTACTATATACACTGACTCTTCATATTTGTCATACTTCTGCTTAATTTTCCACTTATATATGAAATTCAAAGCTTTTACGCATCAACTCATTTGCAAGGAAACAAGACTACGTGGTCACTGAACAATTTTGCAGAGAGAAAGATTATTTAGAGACACTGTAGTAAATAGAACAGATTTGAAGGTGAATGAAAAAAATACACAAGTAGATAATACTTACTTGGTAAATTATATTTTGCCTTTGTCACCTTACAGATTTGCCCTTTACAAGGGGACAGGGACACATTTTTAAGCGAGCAGAAGAAACAAACTGTACCTGAGATAGCTGCCAAAATAAGCAACAATGTTCGGATGTTTACAGTCTTTCATCATAATGATTTCCTGCTGCACAACAGCAAAATCTTCTCCTGAAATGCAGTAGAACAAGTATTTTCATTGGCCTGGGTTATACTCACATCTTAACTTTCAGCACATGTTTATAAAATAAACATTCTCAGTAATTAAGACTAATTATCTGCAAGTTTCATAGACATTCAGCTGCAAATCAGTATTTATTAGCAAGGGCTTAGCAATAAGTAACTATATTCTTAAATTTCATTCTGGGACAGAATCACATCTGCTGATAGCTCTTACAATATTGGTCATAGCTCTTTCTAAAGTCCTTATTTTCCCTGAGACCCCACTGTGTCTATCTGCATAAGACCTGCCAATAGCCCAGGTTCTTAAAAACACACCAAAACTTAGCTATTTTTGGCCACATGCCCACACTCATCTTCCTAAATTAAAAAAAAACAAAACTAGTCACTAGCAGGCTGCTGCTGCAACATTTCAGCAGACTCCACAAAAATGTAAAATTATGGACTGTGAATAACTCACATCCAGAAAACACTGACATAGGTGTGGCATTTACCTGAATCTCACTATTTGGTACTATGGTTGTCCCAGTGTTTCTGTTAAAGATTCTTACCAGATGAGTACACTGAGAAAACCATGTGTGAAACTGAAAATACAACTGAGACATTTTTCTCTTGGGAATGTTTTAAGTTTTTCCCAGTACATTAACATATTGATGATGTATCCATTCAGTTATTTATAACCAGAAATATGATATTCCCATGTATTTTATTTAACTGATAGCAAATTTCAAATCATAAGCTACAAGTTAACATCTATTTGTAGTGTATTGCTGATGACTTCCTGTCTCCTGGCTAGACTTTTAAACACACAGATACTCAAGAACAAAGAAATTATTTTCACATATGGACCTCCATGAAAGGACACAATTCCTCCAGTACGTGACCAGCATTTTCACTGCACTCAAAATAAAAGTAGCATAAAGCCTTAAAGCAACTGCCTAAACATTATTAACCCTGAGTCTGCACACTCCACCCCAACCCGCAAAACTTTTGAAACAGGCAGCTGAAGCCTATTCTCTGACCACCACTCAGGTGCCCAAAGGCTGCCAAACAAGATGCCAGTTGTTCACCCATCACCACAGCATGGGGGAAAGTTACCCCAGCATGGGGGCAAGTTACCCCAGCTGCAGTGCATCCCCAGGCTCTGCCCACAGCACAATTCTCATGCTCAGCTTAGCTGGACTGGTAACTCATGTCATGCACAGCCAAGGACTCCAGCAATGGGAACCGACATAAAAAACCAAAGCAGCAGAACTAGACAGGAGAATCTGAGATCACACTTTCAGTGTGAGGAAATGAAGTGTGATGAACATACACTTTTTGAACTACCTAGCAACATACCATCCTGTCTTGAACTTTCAAATGTGCCTGCATTGTGAAAACACAACATTTCTAACCACTTCCAGAATTGAAAGGGGAAAAAATGGAAAAAAGTAATAACTTCTTTCCCTTCTAGCCCACATAGACCTTAAGGATCAAATGAGGTAGTTAAAACATTACACACACACCCCCCAACATTAAATCTGGAAATGGAACACCAACAGTTAGAAGTTAAACAAAAGGTCTGGATGTTTTACTTCCCACAGTAGTACAATTCAACTAGCCTACTCTTATTAATAGAACAGACTTTGCGGGCTGAGAACTATCTGTAGGGCACATGTGCTCTGTGAAATCATAAGAGAAGCACAGTTCAAGCATAAATCTAGCAGACAGTGAAGTCCTAATCAGAGCCTCCAAAAGATTTTCAGGAAATGTACTCAAGTCCCAGAAACTAATGTTTAGCTATTATTTTACCCCTTGTTTTATTTCTTCCTCTACTCTTTTACCAGGTGAGGTCTTTTCTGCCTTGCTGTCTTCCTAATTTCTTTTGTTCTAGAGGCTTTTTATATCACGTGGGTTGAACACAGTAATTAAGACAAAAAACTGCACAGCTCTCACTGAAATTTTAAACAGCTTTCACTTAACTGTCCTCCAATTACATTTTTCCTTTTACATCTTGCTTGTCATGATTTTTTTTTTTTGGAACAGTGTGTTTTTTCCTACATTAGAAGTCAACAATTCTCTTATTTCAGTAAGTGGATTCAATTGATTTTGTACGAATGTTATCTTAAGCACAAAAAAATATTTCATTTCTGTGGCCTCCTTCAATTAAGAAACCACTTACCTGGTTCTAGTTTTATTACTTTAATTGCTGCAAGCTCTCCTGTGTTGACATTTCGAGCCTATAAAAAAAAAAAGGATTACTTAGAAAGCAGAACACAGCACCCACCTCTGCATTCTCGATTTGATGTTCTCTGACAGCATGTAGTCAAAAAGCAACTGAGGTACACACGGGTTTAACACAGTGAAACCACTTGCTGGGGAGCACTAAACAGCTGATCTGTACTGTGAGCTGAAGCTTTAAGTCTGCTCAGGAAACTACAATGCCAGACAACACTTTAATTATGCAAGTCCTTGACCACACATTAAAATCCAAAAACAAACCAATCACTGAGAGACTGAAAATCAGGTGTAACACACGAGTCTCTCAGCAGACAAGGGACCCAGAGGACATCAAGGACTGCTCTGTGCAGTGTGTGCGAACACTTGCCAGACTCCTGCAAGAGCAATGCAATACTTCTTCCCCATTTCACGGCATGCCAGGCCGCTTGGACCTTACTCTCCAACTGCAACAGCATCCTCCCCTTGCTGCAAAGGGTTCAGAAAAGCAAGCCAGCAACAAAGGAGTTAGGGAGCATTCCCTCAAAACATTCCCTTCAGACACACAGCAGCTCTGGGGCCAACTGCAGCAGCAATGACTCAGGAGCTTCACTGCTTTTTCACACAGAATATTCTGAGTTGGAAGGGATCCACAAGGATCATCAAGTGCAGCTCCTAAGTGAACAGCCCACACAGGTATCAAACCCACAACCTTGATGCCATTAGTACCATGCTCTGACCAACAGGGCTCTGTACTGTGAAGGCTTCAGCTCTACTGAGCAACCAAGGAAACTACATTCTTTTAAAAGCCATTAAGAAGCAACATAAATTATCATTAAAATTATTTCTCTTCTACAGCTGTTGCATGAGACTTCTAATTGAAAATGAGAAGCCATTTCCCCAGTGCTTTCAGAGCATTTCTGTGCCCCTGAACACAGCCATGGGAAGAAGGCAGCAAAGCTGCTTCCCAGCACTCAAGCAGCAGCAGCTCCTGAAGGATGCCCAGCTACAGCCTCTTTTCTCCCCAAAGCAGAACGCAGTGCCCATGCTATCCCCTACATAGGGCTCAGAGCCTGTTTTTGCAAAGGGCAGAATTATAGAACTCACAGATGTAGCCAGGGCCCCCCCCTTGCAAACTGCTAATAGTCTCATTTAAGTCACTTTAGGAAGTCAGGAACTCATACCTTTTATGAACTCACCAAATACGTGTAAGGTCTGTTACACACACCTTTGTTGTGGAACCAAAAGTGAAGGGGAAAATACCCCTAAGACTACAAAAAGTAACCAGCAATAAAGTCTGGAAATAAATGCAGAGGGTATTCCCATGTTTAGAGACCTACCCAGCTCACTCCTCACTATTCTTTGGTGTGGCAACACTGCTGCAATGCTGGGAGTATTGGTATTTGCAAATAATTTGCACGCAGAGTGGTAGGGATAGATTCCGAGACCAGTGTGAATCCTGTAAAAGTCACTGAGTTGTCCAAACCTGACTGACTGTGGAAAAAACAGTTAACGAATGTATTTTCCCTGGTAGCCTTCCCTCTAAGTCATTATTTATCCACCCCACCAATGGCAGCAACGTCTCCATCCATCACTGATGGAAAAAGGATGCATAGACATTAAGAACAGCAAAAACATGAGTTCCTTGCATCTATACCAGAGAGTAAATGCAACACATGAGCAAGTGCCACCGCTGAAGCTAGGATTTTTACTCCTTATTTCTTCTCCCAACATATTCTCTTCATAGCAAGAAACAAACCGAAGTAAAACGTCCATCCATCAAACATCAGCATTTTTTAACCTCCAAGCTTTAACAAAGACCTGTGATCATCAGGGAGTCTTATTCACACTTACAGACTTGTTTTAAAGCAACTTGTACTAATAAGAAAATCAGTGAGATACAACTGTAGTGGATACAAGTGAGAAGACCCTGAAGTTACACATCCTGAACAAGCCAGGATGGAAACATTTCACAGGCTGCAGAAACATTGCTCATAATATTTTTGTTTTATTTATTTTTAACAATACTGTATCCAGCTGTCAGGAGTTGGTGTCACTGACTATGGCTCCATAGGTCACTACACTCTGCAGAGTGCTGTGGCAATGAAAGAAAGATAGAAGGCAGGTATGAGCTAGCAACAATTCCAAAACAAATTTGGTTAGAACGTAACAAGAGACTCATCACAAAATCTTACCTGGTGGTGATGCCAAAAAAAAGAAACCCCATTACTAGCAGACAGACGAATCTATAGGTACAGGATACAGAAGCACGACGTGTAAGATGACAACCAAAGAAACAGAGTCAGAGCAGCCAGCAGCCTTCCCAAACCTGCACTCGTAACACCTTGAGGTTGATTCAGCTCCCTCTCACTGCCAAGGGATTTCACCTTCAATGCCATGTTTTCAAAAGAACTCTGAGTTGTGAGCAGCAAAGCACAAACCTTGTGTCTTTTCACCCTTGGCTTAGGTATTTCTTTCTTCCTTCAGCACAAACATTAGTGGCACTCTGGTCAGTGGGTCATTCTCTGGACGAGTATCTTCCTGAGCTTAGGAAAGCCAGAAAGGAGGAACAAAATCTGATTTAATGCAGGTCACCAACACCTTCAGCAATAGCAGACTACCCTGTGCTTAAGGGCATAGATTAAAAAAACATGACTCCAAGTTGAGAATCTGAATAAGTTATTATAACTTTGCATCTTCTTCCGTTTGGGTTATCAGGTGTTATCCAAAGTAGGAATATGAATTGTCTTGTTAATCTGAGTCTATAAAAAGATTATTCTGATTGTAGTGACACAAGGGCTCCTTGCAAAGGCTAGGGATGAGAACGAGGCACCCTCGTCAGGTTTTACTAGATCTCAAACACCTTTCAAATTATCAGCCGTGAAGCAATTCCTCCTCTAAACTCAAATGACAGACTGAGAATGACTGAAGCACCATACAGTTTTCAACACCTGTTAGAGCTGGTTCTGACCCTATAGTTGGGGGTCCTTGTGTATGTACAACACAGCACCTCAGAATGAAATTGCCAGTTACTTATGGGTTTTGAGACTGGAGAATCAATCAAGAATAGGTGGGTGAAAAACGATTTCAAACAAATACTTTTGAGCTGACAAAACACAACTAAAATTTTGAAGAGACTCACGTAAGAAAACGCAGGCTTTTTTTGTTACCACTTACACTCTTCTGTGCTCTAGCTCCCAGCCCTTGTGACGCTGAGGTCTACAGCATCCAGCCCTGTTTCCATGAGCAGGATGCCTCAACCCCTTCCTTCAAATGCACATTTCACTATGTCAATGGGAATGCATTATATACAGGTTTCCTAGAGGCAAAGATCAGCCTACAATGCCTGCATCTACATGCAGACACTTTACCAAAGGCATACAGCATTTATACAATGCCTGCTCTTGGAAACGATAGAAGGATGCTAATTCTATCAGCAGCTGAAAGAATGACACTCTTCCAGAGATCCAGACTGCCATCTGAAGAGGACTTTCAAAAATTCCACCAACTGCTAAGTCAAGCTGAAGAAACATTACCTAATTAAACAGGAAATAATTACTAGTGTACTCTGCAACAACAGCAGGATGTCAGATAAAAATTTTATATAAAACAGTGCCACTAACTAGAAATAAAAGCTAAAAACTGTCAGGCTTTGTTTATCCTTCAAATGGAAAGTGATAATATAAAGCATATAATGCTGCAACAAAGCCAAAAAAGCAAAGTCTAAGACAGGGGCTTCTCTGTGTGAATTATTGAATAAAATGATTTCTAAACAAGCCACTACTTCATGGGATAACTGGTCCCAGTGTACAAAGGTGGCTTCCTGATTAGCTCTGCTCTTCAGGAAAATGCACCCAAATGATTCCCCAACCCTTTTGCTTCTAGCCCTTAGAGCCCTTCTCTTCAGCCTCTCTCAAACCCTCACAACTCCCCCAGCTAAGAATAATTAGCTTCCACATTCTGATAGAAAGCATGATACCACAGCCTGAGAGAGTGACAATTTTAAAAAGCAATGCTTTGATAAAGCTGATGTTAAACAAAAACCTCTGTGCAAGGCCCCGATTATTGGTTAAGGAAACCACAGTCCCAGAAACTAAGCCCTGTAGAACTTATTCAGTGCAGTAAAAATGGGATGGCAAAACACCCACCCCCTTCTCTGCCTACCCAACAAGCTTCAAAAACCAATTAAAGCTGAATAGAGAGATGTCAAAACATAGACATTTATTCCTAACAAAGTCAAGAAGCTTCAAAAGCTGTAATGTCAATCAGGAAGAAAGGAAGACTAAATGCCTATCAAAAAGCACACAACTAAAAGGCATAGTTTCAACATTTCAGAAGTAAACTGAAGAATTGATGCCTTACTGGATCACCCCAGCAAAGAGGCGCAAGGGCACACACATGGAGAGAAGAGGACTACAAAATGGAAGTTCATCAAAATTCAAGTTCATCTGACCTGGACACGTTCTCTTCCAGCAACACAGAAGCTCTATCAGCAACCAGGTCCCCCAAAATATAGATGGCAGCAGAAATCAGTAACTGTTACCAGGTGTCTCCCAGAGATACCCACAGAACCTCAAGTTTTCAGCATAACGCAATTAAGCTGGTGGATACACAACTCTCCTCATCAAAACCAGCCTCCTTGCCAAAGGGCTGGGGAAAAAAAAAAAATCAGGCTTCCCTTTTTTGAAAAATGAGACCTCGAGCAAAGTGCACCTCACCAAGTTGTGTGTGTTCATTTGTTATCTGGGTGAAACCATAAATGCCAAAAAGAACTGAAATAAGGCAGTCACAGTACAACAAATAACCTCTGGGAGAACAATAATCTTCCTAATTATCACAAGTGTCTGAATTTCAGTAAAGGGGAAAGTAAAAGAAGGGCCTTTCTTGTAGTAAAGTGCTGAAAATCTTTGGAAGGGTCCGTCTGCACTAGACAAATGACCTGTGAGATGACAAATGAAGCTCATCCTTTATTAAATCAAAGCAATGACTTTTTTCAAGATACGCTCTGATATAAATTAATCACATGAACAAAAATAATGGACCTACAATCACCTCAGAAAATACTTCTAAACTCTATGCAGTTACTACCAAAACCAAAGGTAAAAGGATGGGGACAAACAGGAAACGTAACAATACAGTCTCTGTCAGAAAACCCTGTGAAAACACTTGTAACCTAAACCGTAAAAGAATGGCACAACTTACAGAGAATCTGTGAATAGGGATTGTCAGAATGGCAATTTCAGACCAATAGACAGAGAAGTCTTCCTAAATGTGTGAAGGATAAATGCAGAGCAAATTAAGAAACTCCCTCATCTAACTTTAGGAATACTTCCTGAAACTGAGCAGGACAGGACATTGTTTCACAACCAATAAACCCTAACTCTTTTACACTTCGCTAACCACCATATGCAATTAAATTCTTTGCAACAGTGAAATACAGAAACACAAAACCAGAAATTACCTGCACAAAGGCTACATGAAGAACTAAGCAATTCAGGTAACACTTCATCTCTTACAACAAATTTGCACTGGTGCTAGTTAGAATATATACATTACTGTTGACTGTGAATACTTGATAGTTAATGGCATGAACAAGTTACCCATTACCTTTCTTGTGACGAATCCATTATGATTTGCTCCAAGGTCTCTTTCAAAGCTGAACTTCGGTGGGAGTGCAGACAATTGCAAAATACTGGCAGCGCACTGACATGTCCCTTTCCAGATATCAGCCTAGAGAGCAGGTCTCAGAGCCGCAAGATTGTATCCATCTGACCCACATACTCCTTCCCTTCCAACCTCCCCAGTTCAGTCCACACCACCAGTTTTTATGCAAAATTCAGCCAACTCCAGAATAGAGATTCTCTCTCTCTTTTCTTTAACATATATAATTAATTTTTTAAAAACAAAACAAACATTTAAACCATGCCGTGCGTCTAACTCAGTACAACTAGAACAGAGTAAGGGAAATAGATGCCTCTCTGCTCTGCATTCAGCTCCTCAATGCTTTGCAGGAACGCAGGTTACAGAGAGTCAGCATTTAGCAAGACTCAGCATAACGAGACCGTCATCTTATTAAGGCAATAATCCCCACTTGCTAACAGCAGAAACACTTTCCTACGTGGCTCTCTCTGCTAAGGGGGCAAAACCACAAATTACAGCTTGAAGCTGCCCGAGTACGTGCAGTGCTTGAAACCATTCTGCTGAAATCCCACCATTCATGAGCACCATTGTCACACGGCTGATTTCAACTCCACACAATTATTTCATCAACCTCAAAGTTCACCTACAAGTGACAGGTGAAGGCAAAAAAGGGGCTTTATGAAACCATTCACAAACATACGATAAGGCATTAGTAAGCTCACATGTGGATGACACTTCAGATTATATTACTACTTCTTTGTCACATTAAAAGTAACTGGCTTTCACTGTTGTTTTTGGGCTACTTTTATGCTCCACTTTGAAGACACCTTGAGCAAGACCTTCCCTCAGAATGAAATAGGCAATAACCCACACAGGAGAAATGTAGCTCTCATTTTCCCTACAGTGTCCACAATCTAATCAGAGAACACTTCTCATCTAGACGAAATAATTATTATACCAGCCTAGTGTATCCTGGCCCTGCTATATCACCTTCTATCTCAGCTGGTACAGGCACATTGTAAACATCAACAAATCCACTCTGTGCCTCAAACAAGAAAATGTCACAAGCAGTGCCAAATGCTGGCCACTCACAAAGCACCAAACTGAAGGTTACTGCAATTTAAGTATGATAAAACATCAAGGAAACCTTCACAAATCCAAATAAATTTAACAGGTTTCACATGCACATGGTATTGCATACATAAATATTCAAAACTCTGTGGTTGGAGTTAACATCCTTAAAATGAAACCATAAAGACAAGTGACTTGGTTAATTCACATCCATCAAAATCACATACAGACCACTGAAAAAAAAATCTGATTGCTAAGATATCAGAGTCAATATGCCAGTTAAAAATTGCAGCAGAAAGAAACACGCACAACATAAAAGTTTGCAGAAAAACAAAACCACAGAGCATTAGACAAGTAGACTTGGACAAGTAAAATGTCAGCATAGTACACAAACACTCACAGAAAGTTGGCAAGGTGGGGCAAACAACACAAAACCCCCTTTCAAATAAACAATTAAAAAAGCAGGGAGTTAGCACACCAAGAGGATTTAGGTCCTGAAACTTCCATGACATTTAAGCAAGATGAGATTAAACCAAAATCAGCCCAACCCAAACAAGACTTCATTCTAGGCACATTCACTTAAAAGTGAAAGGCAGCATTAGCACCAGTTCTGTGCACCTCAAATTGTGGAATGGCTCTGCACGTTTCCCTACAGTCCTGTCTACCAATACAAGTTTCCTTAAACGCACACATGCTCACACTGTGATGACAAAAACAGGCCAGAAGATGCTTGGAAAGCACACGGTTCACATAATGCTTCCACCAGGCTGCACATGACAAACTTCAGCTCTCCCTTCTGTTGCAAGGCCAAACAAGAGCAGGTAACAACCACTGTCATCCTACCCCAGGGAGAGGCTGCCACATCCCAACAGGCAACTGGACACACCAATAACAACATAAACTGGCAGTACAGAGAAAAAAGACAAAACGCATTATAAAGCCCCTCCAAAAAAAAAAAAAAGAAATTATGTTCACCTACTTTTGCCTCAGCTTTTATTTTCCTACGTTTGTTGAAGTTAGGTCGGAATCCTGAAAGACTCTCATCCTAACGACACCGGTTTGCCCTCCGCACGGTCAGACTCACGTTTCACACACCGACACCAACACAATACATCGGCATTCCCACACAAGACGGCGACGGGAGCAAGAACCGGGACTAACACGATTACATTTGGGCTGCAAACCGAGCGAGCAAGCTCCCCACACCCCTACACGCTCTGGAAGAGACCCGACCCCGAGCTCCGCCCGTGACACAGCCCCCCGAGCCGGCACCGAGCAGCAGCGGC
>VZRL01000026.1:178492-199549 GCA_013397895.1 Origma solitaria
TTTTTTTTAAGCACCCCTGCCCCCCTCCCATCTTGCAAAAATACAGGCTGCATGAGGTCCAGCCTGATCCCTGCCTCCTTCCCTCTCTGCTGCAAGTTCCATGTTTCAGCCAGCACTGCCACTGGGCAGCATGGGCTGCTCAAGGGAAGTTACCAATATCCAGTTCCCAGCAGGCAGAGTTCCTGCACACGATTTTGCATTAGTCAGAGCATTGTTTCTCCTGCTGCAGCACAAGCCTGTTCTGGAAAGGTTTTTCTTTACTGGGGGGGTACGAGTATAGTGTGAGAGGAAACATGCTGATCACTTTTGCCCAGAAGCCCAGTAGTAAGCATTTCCCCATGTTTTTACATTTCTGGGGAAATACTCATTTGTGTCTTTCAGAGAGAAGTAGTATCCTAGTATCCTTGTGGAAGGGGCAAGGGGAAGGGAAGAAATCAGGCTCCCATGTAACAGATAATGTTTTATGAGTGCTGCTGGCCATTTGTGCATTGGCCATTGCTGCTGGTGGATGCAGGACACCGGCTTGAAATACCACATTCGGATTTCACTGGGCAGGGTCCAGCTGGAGCCATGTCAGAAACTGAGAGCAGAAGCCACATGCTAAAAATAATTACAGCAGAACCTGTCTGCATGGAAACTCCCCAGAATTTAGAAACTGGAGCATTTCTTTCCACCCAAACTACTTTAAATTTGAACTCCAGAAGGAAATAGGGAGCAAGGAGCGTATCACTGCATAGAACTATGCTGCACCCACATTCTGAAGGTCATATGGCTGAAGCTGTATGATTATATGGTTCATATGATAGTGGGAAGTTTATAGCCCAACTACAAAACTGCTGGTTTGCAGCAGCATTGCTACAGCAGCAGTTTCTACTTACAGGTGCGCACTCACCGATCTGGGATTATTCCTGCTGCAGGTCTGCCTGGCATGGGCCAGCTGTCCTCGTGGCTATTTCTAGGCATCTCTCCACTTCCTCCTGCTTGTCTGTGGCAAGCCCACCCTTAATTTCTTGGGTTTGGTAGAAAGAGACTCAAGAATCACCATGGCTGGATTCCTGGGCATGGCTGCAGCTGTTCTTAGCAGCCATCACCTTCTTTTGGGAGCAACTTCTCACCCAGCACATTGCAGGTCTGCTCTTCCTGACTGTGGTGTTACTTCTCCTGGTCCTCCAGACCACTCTAAGATCTCAAGAATTCCCGTTAGGCTTTGGCCTTTGTGTGAGTCGGACAGTGCCCCTTGGACCATACCAGGAGCTCTTGCATGGCAAAGGTGGAACCGCACTGACTATACTAGGAACTCCTGTTGCCTGGCCAAGGTGGGGAATGAGAGGGGAATAATTAGTCATCCCCTTACAGCCTTGGGATTCTACTTACTTGAGTTGTAGCCTGAGTGGAGTGGTTGTTGGACTTCTGAAAATTGCAGTAATTGCCAGCCCAGACTGTGGCCAGGATGGAAATTTACCAAATTAATACAAATCGCCTTGTAACCCTATAAACATCGGTCCTAAGTGAGGCCCTTTGAGCTGAAAACCATGCCCCTGCCATGCTGTGGGTGGTACGAAATCAAACAGTTGTTATGGTTAGAAGAAAAAAGGAGGGAGAAACTGTAGTGTTGAGTATTTAATACCACCATGTCACAGCTGAAGGACGTGGTTTCCAGCACAAAGCCCCTGGAAGTTTGAGGGCTCTTCCCTCAGAAGCAGAAGTGGGGCCTCGGCAGCAGTGTCTCCTTTCACACAAAAAGAGTTTTTCCAGGTTTTTCCAGGTTTTATTTTCCCCCTGTTCCTCATTATTTGTTTGTCTGGAGGAGGAAATTTTTAAACCACAGATACTCATTTGCCATGTGGCCCAGAGCGGGAACAGTGGCCATTCCATATCTGGGGACAAATTGGAAAAACCTTTTCCACATTTGTGGATTGAAGTTGAGCCATTTATCTTTGTATCTTATGGTTATTGCTTTGTTTTCTTTTAGTAAATTGTTATTTTTTTCATTTATATCTCTTCACACTTGTCTCTCCTTATTGGTGGAAGGGAGAGAGGTTAAAATTGGACAGGAGGTAACTTATTTCGGAGTCTCCACCCTGTAAATTGTCTCAAACTGAGACAACAGTGCTAAAGACTCCATCCATCTTTTCATCTTTACCTAGGACAGGATGTCTCTCAGACCTTGCAGACCTTCAAGTGAAGCTGACAATGGGACCTTGGCCAAAACCCTCCACTCCTTGAGGCTCAGCCCTGGTTCGTTGAGAAATGCAAAGCATTTCACTGAACACGAGGGGAAGAGACTTCAGTGTTGTGTCGATGCATCTGTCAGAATTCATCCAAGGTTACAATCGTCCTCCATCACCCAAAAGCCAGCATTGCCCGTGATGCACAGCATCCATACATTCATTGCTGGAGCAGTGTTTCACACCTACTGGGCACAGGGGAAGAAGAATAGGACAGGCCCCTGGAAAGTCCCCTGGGCTGCCCTGCGAAGGGCATGAGCCCTGTCAGGAATGGAGCAGGCTCTGCTGATGGAACAGAGAAGTCAATTTTGCAGTAACGGTGGATGGCACAAGGTGACCACAAAAGGGAATGGTAGAGGTACAGATCAGTGTGAGCTTAGGACTGGGAAGAAAAGAAGGGAGGTGTGAGAGGAAGGTTGGTTGAAGGACAAAGGGGCTGGAGAAGAAAGAAGGGGAGGTGAGAGGCAAGGGTGGCGGAACACGAAATTATTGCCTTCATGCAATAACTATCAATTAGATGACAGCAGAAAACGTCACTGCCAAATGTGGGTAGGAAGCACAACCAGAGAAAGCAGACTAAAACCCAACAGATCAATTAATTGATCTGGGAACAATCAAGATGCCTGGAAGCAATGGTAGGAGAAACCAGCATCAGCACTAAGCAGAGCTTTGTGGTCAGCCTCCATGGATTTCTGTGCTTGGCTTTACCACTGAGCAGAGACCTTTGTTTTTCAGCAAACAGGTAGGTCCTGTTGGAGTGACCTCATACCTGTTTATGTGGTTGTCTTGTCCTACACAGATCAAGACAGAAATACTCCCTCCAGAGGGTTTATACATCCAGTACAACACCAAGAGGTTTTATCTTGGTTCTACCTTGGATGAAAAGCACAAATAGCCATAGGCGACACTAAACTGGGAGGATGACTACCCTAACAAATGGTGAAATGTCTGCCCAGAGGGGCCTCAGTCAACCTGAGAGGTAGCACCTTGCGGTGTCCAAGGAGGAGAGGAGCAGAGCTCTGCACAAGGGTGACACGACTCTGTGCATTCAGCCAGGCTGGAAGATTCCATCTGCTTGACAGGCCCGCTGAAAAGGACTTGGGGTTTCAGCAGACAACAAGCTGACCATTAGCCACAAGTGTGTTCCCATCACAGGTAAGATAAACAGGCTACACTAGCAGCCACATGTCTAGCAGAGCCACATGAGATTTCTACCCACTCTGTTCCGAGCTGGTGAGGCCTCTCCAGGTTTCATCTCCAGCACTAGGTCCTCCAGGTCAGGAGGGATGTGACAAAACAGGAGAGGAGCCAACTGAGACTACAAAAATGTATAGGGACCTGGAGCACAGTGCCTATGGGGGGAAGGGGCTGGGCTTGTGTAGTCTGGTGAAAAGAAGGGAGAGGAGACATCTCCCAGGAGCCTGTGACTGCTGGAAAGGCAGTGACAGACACAGGAGTAAAACTCCTGCAGCATCAGGCAATGCAGTAAGGGATGATAGCTGTAAAATGCAGCTTGGGAGGTCCACAAGTAGTTCTCAACAACAGTAAGTTTTAGTCTCCTGAAATACACTTAGCCTTTAGATTAAAGTCTCTTCGCTTACCCACCCAAAGCACCTTGCCAGAACCAAGGAAAAAACCAAACTAAAGAAAACAACGAAACCCCAAACAGCCTAAGCCCCAGACACACTACTAATTGTATTTCCATACTGATCACAGCAGAGGAACACAATGCATGAGTCCATCTGAGCTTGCCAATTTGCAAATGCTTGTCCAAAATAGCATCTGAAAGCGATTTGCAGTAATTTTCTATAAAAATACTTCACTGCCAGATCAACAGCAATGGAAAAGCCTTGAATTAGACTACCCCCCACCTACCCCACAAATGCCTTTTGTATAGACTGAAAGAACTGCTAAGAGCTCTCTCTTTTTGGTAGAATTTTTCCACATGTTTCTTTGCAGGTAGACATTGTTCTTAGTTGTTCATCCACTTGACAAGTTTTTCTGTCTTCTATTCTGTGCCCAAGTGAGGAAAACATTCTTTTTGCTAGAAGTCTCTTCACATGGAAAAGCTAAAGCATACCCAGTAGACACATGCAAATGCTGCAAAGAACTAACACAAAAGAGTTTATTTTCCACTCCAGGAGATCTCAATTACAACATCTCAAACCCACCAGAAATAAGCTTTAAAGTAATGCTGCAAGACACATGAGAAAACATACATCCAGCTCTCAAAAAGAGCAGGAAACTTCTTCAGGCAAGATGTGCTTCTAAAAATATTGCTGAAGGTGAAAATCCACTTACATTTAATATTACCACATTTGGGTTTGCAGTTTGAATCATAGAATCATTTCGTTTGGAAGAAGCCATTAAGATCATCCAGCCCAACCATTAACCAACCTAACACTGCCAAGTCCACCACTAAAACGTGTCCTTAAGCACCACATCTACACATTTTTTAAACACCTCCAGGGATGGTGACCCAACCACTTCCCTGGGCAGCCTGCTCCAATGCTTGACAAGCCTTTTGGTAAAGTCTTTCTTTACCAAAGAAACTCCTCTCAATACCAAGAGGCTTTGACTAGACAAGGATTTGAGGACTCTTGTCTTATGTTACAATAAAAATATCTGAAACACTATTAGGCATCTTCCATCTCTCCTCAAAACAAAAGAGAGAAAAGCAGTACCTTAGGATATCCAAAGAAAGTGAGGCGAGCTAACAAATGGCACAAAATTTGTTCCAATCAGCAGGGTTTGGCTGGATCACTGCCACACTGCTTTTCAAGTGTATCAGGATTTATGTTATGAAGGTTAGGTGTTCATCCTGCTCTGTCTGGGCAGAACTCAACACCATTGACACTTCAGACGCCAGCTGCAAATAGTAAAACAGCTAAGCATGTCAAGCATCATGGCTTAACTCAGTAACCTGCATCCCCAAATCAAATTTAAATTTCCTAACTTCATAACTTCCTAAATGGTATAACTGGGCCCAAACCTAACTCACAAACATTTCTAACCTCAGGAGTTCTTTTCATTGGTTTAGCAAGGAATATGGATCCAATTTTTTCACCCTTGGTATTCTTCCAAGGATTAAAGGCAATATCACCTTCAAACCCCATTTTTGGGTTTCACAAGCCTCCCACCAGTCTGCAAAGGAAAAACTTCCCAGGGCAGAAAAAACTTCTCAGGTTGAAAAGGCAATTCTGAAGTTAGCTTTTCCCTTTGGAAACTTTAAAAGGTCTGTCCTTTCCCTGTTCCACTGATCCTTAATGGCTTTCAAACCCAGGAAATGGGGAAATCAACCATTGTTTGCAATCCACTTTTCTTAGTATATGAAGAAGCATCACACTTGGCTTTGAAAGAGGGGAAAGAAAAGACTACTCTGGCTCAGTTCACAGCATGTGGATTGAACAGTCTTACTGGTGGTGCTCTCATGGCGATGAATTCCCTTCCTCACCTCCACCTTCCCAAGGAAATATTTGGCTCAGGATGGCCCAACGGAGCAAATAAGACCAGTTGAGGATGGCCCAAGGGAAGGATGATCAGTGCAAGGTGGCATAAGATTCTTCTCCCATTCTGTGGAGCTATCTCTCCTTCACCATACTCGCATTACATTCCTGCATTGGGTGAGTGGGATCAACACTTGCTGAAGACCAGTCCTACAGAAAGGGCTACTTTTCAGCCAAGAAATGCAAAAAAGGAGTAGATGGTGTGAAGTGTCCATTTGAGGCAGCACACTATTAGCTTGGCTCAGCTCTGAGGTGAAATGACAGAGTGAGGGCTGAAAGGAAACACCTAAAAGCAGACCAGGTGGTGAGATAGATACTCCAATACACAGTAACAGAAAGGAAAATGCACACCAGTATTTTCTGGTCTGAGATCCTTCCCACCAAGGGGGCTGGTGAAAGCTTCTTGATGAATCTGCAAGGAAGGCCTATGAGGAAGTACACCTCAACCAAGAAAGATTATTGCTTAATTTACCTGGCCATGCTTTAAGCTTGTCTAGGTAATCCTTTCCTCTTTCTCCTTTCTGTCATTACCGTACCTTGTAAAGAATATTTGTGAGTGTGGCCCATGCAACAAACTCATTGCTTGTCAGCTTGTGCTGCCACCAGCACTTCCACAGCTTGCAAGACAAGCCACAACAACCTCAAAGGGACAAGTAAAGGATTCAGACTTCCACAGCCTGCACAGGATCAGACCACAGAGATGGATAACATTTGGAATAAAGCAAACCTGAAGCTGATGAATGTCACAAACCATCACGACATTTATACCAAACCCCAAGTATGTGAAAGGCCATGCTTATCTCTCAATTTCCTGGACAATATCCAGTAGGAGCTGGGTAGTCAAAAGTAGTCTTTTGTGATCTTCATCTTCTTCCCAACAGAACATCCAAAGTCACAGAGTCAAAGCTTTCGGAAGGCAATAGCAATGCTGCAGAATAAAGGCAGGTCTTCACCTGTGACAATCTGAAAAATGAGCAGCAGCTCTGCCCTTGTTCACCTTTCAATACTGCCCTGCCAGCTCTTGCATGAGTTGTGCAGCCAGGTTCATGCTCCTGTACTTATCCTCACGAAACAGCACTGTAAAGCCTGTCCCATATTCTTCCAATGCAGACCGGGAAGTGAAAAATGCAAGAAAGTGTGGTTTAGCTTGCAGGTTCCCTGTTATTATGACTTTTCTAACAGTGGACTGCACAGCTGCAAATTAATTGCCGCTTCTTAACATTTAGTACATCTTAGCAAGCAAAATGCAAAAGAAAATCTAATCTTATGAGCACTTCACTTAGCACAAATGTTCAGATACACACAGACAAATGCCAAAGACCTCCACATTAATTCCTCTTCATCCCCTTTTTCTCCCCCCAGGGATCTGGTTACAGCCCAAATCACTTGGAATCTTCAGAGCCAGGGTCTTTGAAGTATTTCCGTGGAGTTTCTGCATCGTGGGAACTGTCAGTTCTCTTAACAATGGTGCTACACTGCACCCTTGTGATGATGAAGGCCAGTAACATGGCAGGCTGTGCTGGCCAGAGTGTAACCAGCATATAAAAGGACAAGATTAAGGGTCCTCCATCCCTCGGGGTGCTCAAAACTGACTGGACAAGGCCCTGAGCAACCAGACACAGCTTTGGAGTTAGCCTCACTCCCAGCAGATGACAGGATGAAAGATCTCCAGCAGTCTGTTCTCACCTAAACCGCTCTGTGAATCCATGCCAGCCTTTCCTGAACTAGCTAGAGATGTTTCTTGGATCAAAACTTTAAACGCAACAATTTTATCTACAAGCAAAGGGCAAATAACCTACACTTCTTCTCAAAACACAAAAAATAACAGCTTCTGACCAGTGATAGAAAGACCAATTATTTGTTGCATATTAGAAAAGCTTGACATCAAAGAAACTTTCATTAACCTGGAAGCCAAGGCCAATCACACCTTTCAAGTAATAAACCAAGCTACCTATATTGTTATTAATAGGAAATAATATTTCTTACCATCCCTGTAAAAAATAGATATTGCAAGATAGCAAAAATTAAATATGCATACTTCATCACCCATGCACGTGGAAAAACACCTTGTTTTTGTCTGTCATGAATTTCCTATAAGACTAATTTAGACACAGACTTTGAGGTCCAGAATGTGATTATAAAATTATTTCCTTCAACCCAGAATAGCTCATGAAAGAAAACAGATTCCACCTTTTACAAAAAACACGTCGTCATTTAAAATACTCTTACTGCAAAACATCAACAATTCAACAGTGAGCTTTATGAGCTCATTTGGTACATTTAAGTTACAGGCAACATTTTATCTGGATGAGCCCTGTCTGTGTTCCCATTAGACCTAAAAAAACCCCTCTCATTATAAGTACTCTTTGTGATATTCACAAGTTTACCATTGCCATCTAGGATGAATGTAAAGCCACCCTCAAGACAATCTTAGGTTAATTAAACCCCATGAAAACTAAGACACAAACTGGGTTAACATATCCCATTACGCTGTTCCAGTTTTATCTGTTGCCCCACAAAGTTGTTAAAATGTCATTCAGAGCCCTTGTCTTTCAGCAACGGATCTTAACCAATGATAACTTCAGCTTATTTACATGCTGAATTTTATGTGAATTTCATTTTGAAGTAACTGCTTTTGATACAAACAAGCCTATGAACGAAAATAAAGATTTTGCTTAAAATTAAATAGTGATTTGGCTTTTTTTTCAAATTCATGGTGGTGTGTGATAAAAAAATTACATTCATTTATCCTATTAAGTACTGCTGCAAGTTTGCAGAAATTCCTTTTGTATCTGTGTTTGTGCGTTGAGTGTTAGAAGCTCATGTATGGTGCTTCTCTTAGCCTTCCTGGGAATTTCAAGGAAAAGAGATATCTTCATTTCCCCTGTCATGTCTTTGGACAAAAATTGACAGATCCACCCTCAGCCTGAGAGCGTGTTTGTTCTTTAAATCAGTGAAATTGTTTTTGAGGAGATTTTTTTTTTTCACATCTGTTCTACCTTTTCATATATACAAAGTAAGCAATCAAAATGTTATGGAATACAATGAAAAAAAATTTTATGCCCCATCATGGGAATGAAGAAAGATTTAGAAGAAAAACTTGAAATTGCCAGGCTGGATTGGTGCTCCAGCTGCGTTTTTTGAGGGGTGTGTATAGTTGCCATATTCCCATCATATCACTATAACAGGCATCTTTCTCCTCACAACACCATCGGGTGCTGTCGCCAAGTGTTTCAAGTAATTTTCCTTCTGTACCTTGAGGCAGTTTGCTCCCATGCCATCTCAACAGGGATAGGGAAAGACACAATCCGTGTGCTGTCACAGGCAGAGAGATTCCAGCAGAACCTTTTCATCTTTGCCAGTATTGCAGATAAAAGAACATTTTTTCACTGCAACCACTTGTTTCCCTGCCTGTGCTCCACATAAATGATGGTCAAGAGGGAGATGGTTCAGGGAGCTCATGTACCCTTCGGTTCTGTTCTTGCCCTCAGCTGAAAAAAAGACAGGTGCAAATGCAATAGTACAAATGAGATATTAGGAAAAAAACTCTTCACTATGAGGGTGGTGAGGTGCCGGAACAGGTTTCTCATGAAGGTGTGGCAGCCCCATCCCTGACAGCGACAAAGGCCACGCTGGATGGAGTTCTAGACAAGCTCTAGTGCAAGGGGTCCCTAGCCCCAACAGGAGGGTTGAAACGCCGTGATCCTTCACCTCTCTTCCAAGCCAAACCATTGCATGACTCCAGCCTTCTGCGATACTTCCCCTCCCCAGGCTCTGGCAGAAAAAGAAGCCTGACCAAGTTGCACCTTGCAGACGATGTCTTTTGGCAGCCTACAACTGTCTAAGCAGAGGATGAAAATAAATGACATTACTGACACCATTTCCCTTTTCTGCTTGAAAATTAAACGCTCCTCTCCTGCCCACTCTCGCACAGCCATCAGCAGAGGGAATTCCCCCCTATGAAATGCTTCATCTCACGCGAGGAAGAAAAAAGCCACAAGGCAACCCTTTCCTTGATTGCTACATTGCTTTCTTTGCTTATTTCTCTAACAGGAATTTGTTTGTTTATTTATTTCTTTCGTTCGTTCGTTCCGCGGGGCTCGCGGAGGGAACGGACGAACGGCCGCGCTCCGGCGGCTCGGCAGCAGCAGCAGCAGCGCCTCTTTCCATCTGTTTTCCGCCCGACTTTCCACTCGCTCTCCGTTCCCTTCACCCTCTCACACTCACTCCACTCCTGTCCTGTCCTGTCCCGTTCCGTTCCCGTCTCTGCCTCTCCCGGCCGGGCTCATGCCACCGCCCGCGGGCCGCCCCTGCCCTGCCCGCCGTGGTGCCGCCTCCGCCGGGCTCTCCCCGCACTGGCGGGTGGCATTTGGCATGAAGGGGAAAGCAATGCCAAAAGTTCAACAACAGCTCCTGCTGCCAACTGCAGCAGCCCCTTCAAGAGCCCTGAGCTGCCAGCCAGGCCCGCGTGTGCCCTGGTAAAGGGGAGTGGTTTGCAGGGATGGAGTTGTCACCCCACCGCAAGAGCTGGGAGGAAATCAGAAGTGGCAAAATGCCATTTTGGCTCAACTCCCACCCAAATTCTCCATCTTTCTCCCTTCCCCGGAATTGACTACCCTGGGAAAAGAGCTCAATGTCCTCTAAGAGCCCATTTTGATGAGAAAGTTTACAACTTCAGTTTTGGATTAGAGCATCCTAAAGGTGCAGCTGCTCTTAGGGATTTCTATATTCAAGGATTAACAGTCCTATATGAGCTGGGTTCAGACCAGAGCAATCCAATTCCGTTTCTCTCTACAATGAACTTTTTACAAAAGGACCAAAAACGTGAGTACAAGCAGGCCACCAATACCAAACTCAATTAAACCAAGTGAGCATCCGTACTATCCTCTGTCCTGGAAAAGGACTGTTCCCATAGCAGAGCTCAGCAAATGCAGAAGGTTTAATCCTGTTATCCTGAGGTTCAAATCATCTTCCTACCTCCCCTCTTTCCCCACTTCACCTTCTCTTGAGCTGACCCTCTAATTTTAAATGATATCTCTGTTCCCATGAAATCCCAGTTCTCATTGCTTTAACCTTCTTAATATTAGAAGAATGAAAAATCCTAAACTATATACAAACCAAAAACGGCCCAAACATTGTACACCCCTTTGGATTACTACAGGCAGTAGCAAAAGGAATCACACTGTTCAGTACTGATCCTATTTGGAACGTGAATCCAAGCTAATATAGAGCAGGTACCAGGATACCAATTTGCTGTGCAGACCTGTCTCATTCCTTAAGGATATGTATCAAAACATAAAGAATCACTATGGTAAAGTGAACGGAGAGCTGTAACATACAGAATGAATCTCCTCCCCAACCTTGCTTCTAGGAGCAATCATTACAATTTAGAGCAACCACAGAATCCTGGCTTGAGCTAGAATAGGAATTAACACCCTCGCTATCGTTCCACTCCTCTCCAAATCTGCAAATCCCACCACCCACGAGCCACTGAAGCCATAATCAAATACTTCCTCAGTACAAGCAGCCGCCTCGGCATTCGTCGTCTTTTGAAGCAGAGCCATCGAGACATTAGCAAATCAAACCACCCAAGGTCCTGCCCCTACTGACAACAGCAATTGCAATCTAACTAGTCCCAGCCCCATTCAATTTCTGATTCACAGATGTTCTTAATCCCTAATTACTGCTATCAACAATAATTAAATTCACTACCTCCCATCACCATTCTCTTCCTAACTCACTCTACTCAAAGCCATTAATCACCATAATCCTTGCCTCAGCACCCTAGGAGCCTGAATTGGACTAAATCAAACACAGATTTGAAAAGTCTTAAGCATTCTCTCTTAGGTTGGATAGCCATAATTTTTATGGCTACAATGGCCAAACACACCCTACTAACTTTCTGCTTATACTTTCTAATAACTTCCACAATAGTCCTCACTCTCAATGCAAACAAAGCTCAAACCCCACCAGTGATAATGGCCTAAAGAACAAAAATACCCACATATTCAGTAAAATCTCAGGCTTCCTCAGAGGACTTCCCCTGCTACCAGGCTTCCTGTCTAAATGACTTATGACTGAAAAACTTACTAAACACCAAATGACCATAACAGACACAGTCACTACTGTGACTCTTACTACTAGGATGGTTTTTGTACCTTCTTGTACCTTTTTCTCACATACTACTCAACAAACACACTTCCACCACTCCAAAAACAAAAGCCCTAACCACAAATCTATGCCTATCAGTAACCAAAACCCTACCCAAAAAACCCATAAACCTAAATGATCATAACCCCTAAAAACTAGAAAAAAATTAGCCCTAACAATTGAACCTGCAACCAAGTCCCTAAGCCTAAACATAACCCTAATGACTGTATCTCTATCCCTAAAAATATTTTAAAAATGAGGGATTACCTCACCTGAAATTGAACCCCAGCTCTTGCCCTAACCCTAAATGTCACAAAAATGACTGTAAACCTAATACTAATGCTTCCACCCAATTCTAACCCCATGAACAGCAAACCTAGCCCTAACCCTAAACTCAAAGCTAACTCTAAATTTATCCCTAATGACCGTAAACCAAACCTTAAACTCAAGTCTAACTATAACACAAACCCTACACTTAAAACCCTAACACTGACCATAATCCTAACCCTCTCTTTAGCACTACTTGCTATACCTAAACACTCTTAAACAAAACCTCACGCAAAGGGACTGCAAAGGGAAGGTGAGGACTTACAAAATGTGCTTCACCAGTAGCCTTGGGACCTGAAAGTCCCTGAAGTTTGCAGTATTCTGGGACTAAGTCCCAGCAGCATGGGGCTGGACATGATGCTGGGTGTTCTGGTGCCCAGGATTGTGTAACCAAGTCCTCTGAGCAGGGATCCCCAAAGGATGATTTTGGCAATGTCTTTGGTGTGGCTGGTTAAAATCTCGCCAATCCTTCTTTTGAGTTTCTTCAGGCAGCAGAACATACTGTTGATTAAGTCTTTTGATCCTAGGTTCCTGATCTACAGGGCAATGCCCACTAATAGGTGAGCAACAGGCTCTCAGCTAGAAATTACCTTGTGGGGTACATTGTTCATTTTAAATGGAAAAGCACTAATAATCTTCTTGTTGGGAATGCCTCCAATGGGATAGGAAATGCTAATGCATTCCAGTTGTTATTAAATTTGTCCTTTTCAAAGTTGGTTATGTTGGAAGATGGGCAAGTTTGGTGTGTGCCTCAAGGGGATTTGATGTTGAGTGGTAACAGGCAATAAATTAAATTCTATTATGTTAATTGTTACATAACAGTGTATATTACCACTTCCTTCACTTATGTTCCTGACATGGCAATCCAGTGCAGTGCAAAAATTCTTCCTTCTCCAAAGAAATATGCCATTCAGAGACTAGGATCTCACCACAGACTGCTTCTGGGATCACTACATTGCTTTTCGGTCCCAGATTGATGGAACTTTGTTTTCCCTTCCTCCTGGAGCAATCCACAACTTTCTGAATTAATTCTCTACACCTTCTTGATGAGCTATCAATTGTACAGTTTTAGCAGAGGAGTTGGCAATTTGGCACAGTCAACATGCATTTCTAGCTCTTTCCCAAAGATTCAGGGGAGGCTGACATCCAAACCACCTTTCAAGCCCTGATAGCAGTCCCACATACACCTTTTGCTGGGCACCAGATGTTACCACCTCCATCAGCATGCAGGGATCCTGTCTTGCACCTGGTCCCACAAACACCAGCCCCACCACCCTGTAGGGTCTGGTCCCCCGCCCTCTTTCCCATCCCTCCCCACACCTCTCACTGTTCCCTGAACTGCCCAGGAAGGGAAAGCCACTTTGCAGGGCAGACTGTGTGGTCTGGGTGAGGATTCCAAATGAGCAGTAATTTCACAAGTAACTTCTGGGATAAGCACATCCAGGTCACATCCTCCTTGCTTGAGGATATCTTCTGCTCTCCCTCCACTCCCATGTTCCCCATAGACAAAAAGAAGGCTTGTGCTAGAAGAAAACTGTATATTTTTTTAAACAGAACTTTTTTGCAACCCTTGTTCCTCAGGGTTTTCCTTTTCTTTTTGCAAAGATACAGTATTATCTGAACAACCTCTGCATATATATATAAAATATATGTGTGTGCATATATTTATAAACTTAAACAATCCTGCAAACTTGCGTCACTCATAGCAGCCCTTCCTGCTTCATAACAGAGAAGAAAACTCCAACAAACGGCAAAAACACAGCCCCTTTCAACCAGAGGAACCGAACCACATCCATATGTGTGGCTGGAGGGGATCCCACCAGCTCCAGCTGGGAGGCTTTAACTTGAGTGTAAATTCATCTCCTTACAGCATTTCTTAGACACTGGCCATCACCAGACACATGCTGGGACACGTGCCACCCCCGCTGTGCCCAGCCCTTGGGGAGAGCACACCAAGGACAAGGAGCAGCCCTTTAACAGGTGGCAAGTGGTCCTCACTCTGCAGGTGGACTGTGACTTTCTGACTCAAATACCTACGGGCAGAACTGGAGATGAGGGAAAAAGGCAAGGAGATGTCATTCTGAGAGAGGTGGCCACAGTAATACAGAGCAGCTGCCCAGAGCAATGCTCCTGCATATTAAAGAGTCACTGAGCAAGAAGCGTCCCAGGGGAAATGTTTGTTCGGTCTGACAGCTCCTGCCTGCCTTTGAGGAAAAACATTAACACAAACTGGTTGAGACAGAGTAGAGGCAGAGGTCCAAGCTGGCAGGCTGGGTGACAGAACACTTCTAGTCATAGCTATCATCATCATCAAAGTAAGAATCACAATCTGATTCATTATCAATCATAAAGTTGTCTTCATCAAGGTCATCATCGTCATCATAGTCTTCCTGCCACTGTGGATCGTACTCCTCATCCTCAACCTCTTTGCCACCTTCATCTGTGTTGGGGGAGTCACACAGGATGGTACGTTTTTGCCTGTTGAGAAGGAGAGCATAAGAGCAGAGCCTCTGCTTTGAGTATCAGCTGCACCCCAGCCCCACAACACCCTACTGCCATTGTCTCAGCATCCCCATCCAAAGAAACTCAAGAGAATCCAGGGAGACCAGCTTCCATAACTGAGTCTGCTAGTGCTGGAGCCTTCTTGATCATAGCTGCACACAAGCAGAGGTTTTGCTGGTTTCCCTACACCACTATGTCACTCAAACTGCTACCTCAAACCACAGAACAGGATGCAAGTAATCAGTGTCTGTCATTCACTCTTTTGTATGTCAGTGAGCACAGGAGAAAACTCTGCTCACCTGCTTTATGCCTGCATTCACCCACCTTCCCCTGTTACCCCACTAAGAAAACTCACCCTGTACACACAAGGGCTGAAGCAGGCACATTTGCGAGTTTCAACTTTCTCTGAACAGCATCTCCTGAAGTCTGGAGCCCAACATGGAAATCCTTTTAGCAGGAAAGAACAGCCAAAAGAGAGAGAAACAATATGTGATTTAGGGTATGTTTTGTGCTGCAAACCCCTTCCCTGCACACACACAATGCTGAATCTATCCCCTCAGCTGATCAAGCCCTTTGGTTTGCCCACAATCAAATTAGACCAGAGCAAGACAAGCTATGAACAGGCATGTGGCCTTCACCTGTGTGGAGTGCCAGAGAATTGCGAAGAGACGTTCCTTGATCTGCCGCACCAACTCCAAACCCGCACGGAAACGCTCTGCTTTCAGGAGCTGAAGAGAAGTGGCCAAGTCCTGGTACTGCAGCAGGGTTTCCTCTGCAATTCAAGGCCAACAAAGTCATGCTTCATCCCACACTCTTGAGCAGAGACCAAGTCCTTGGCTCTGATTAGGAAGCCACCCATCGCTACTTAGATCTCCTGTGCACATACATCCCTCTTTCAGAACAGAACATGTTGCTCTTTACTGCAGCATCAATCTCCACTGGCAGCCGAACTGCTGCAGTGGACTTCCTCGATATGACATCAAGGAGGCAAAAATGGACTGGGAGAAGTAAGGTCAGCTGGGTGTTGGTACATATACTATTGCCCCACTACAGAGCTGCTGCTCTTTGAACACAGCTGGAAATGCTTGTCACTGCTTCAAAGAGGCTGCAGGACTTACCCAGAAGGATCTGCAGAGCATTAGTGAGCAGCTCTAGGCTCTCAGTCTGCTGTTCCACAATATCCATGCTCTCAGTGTCCTGGTTATAGTAGCTGTACACACAGGAATAGGCCAGCACCTGGAAAAGTACAGATCATGTTGCTAAGCACCTTCCTGAGACTTCAGAATGGGCAAGAAGAGAGCAGCATCAAACCCTTCCAGTCCTCATTATTATCAGTGGCCCCTGGTCTGTGGCCATAGCCCAATGACCCATTATGCCAAGAGACAGAAGTGACTAACTAGAGCTACTGGCAGGACTGGAAATGAATGTGCAATTATTTTATATTTAAGTCTGAAATAACTGATTGTTCCCACCTGCAAACCATCACAAGCACACAGACTGTAAATGCACAACAAGTGTGACTGACCAGCAGGCAAAGAGTCAAACTCACCAGCACACTAGGGCAATGCTGTGCAGCCCAGGCTGAACAAAAGTGGCCGTGAACTAAGAGAATGGAGCCCAAAGGGATGCAGCCATGGGGCTATACAGCACCAAGAGCCCACAACAAAGGCATTTCATCAAGTGGCAAACTCCAGTTACAAATGAATGACCCCTAAAGCCATGTAGGCACCCAGCAGGAAATGAGAGCACTGTTTCCATTTAAAGAAATGGGCGAGAAAATTCAGAAGCAGCAGCAACAACGAGCAAAAGTGATATGTACTCCAAAAACACAGGGACTACCACACTGAAGAGATAAAATAGGGCCAGGCACCCTTGTCCTACATGCCTCTCTCAAAATGAAGCCTACTTGCAAAACCAAGGTGTATATGCAAAGTCAGTACTGCAAAGACAATTCCCACTTCCTGCAAAGACAATTCCCACCTCCTGCCTATGTTTCAGGACAGAGCAGGCATTACAGGCCCAAGCTGCCACTGGCTTACTGCACACACCCAGTGGCTGCACTACAAATCCTTTTCAATGTGGCTATCAGGACATGCAGTAGGTAACTCAGTGCTTCCAAAATATCTATAGTTCATGAAACGAAGTTAAGAAAAGAAAACCGTAACATCAAGAGGAACTTCCTAACTGTAACACAGCATCTGGAGAGCTTTCAAAAGGTATCTTCACTGGGGCATGTCTAATAGGAAAGGACCAAACCCAGTAGATGAAAAACCTAAATACAGACTTTGTGTTGATTCCATGGTGTCAACTTGAGCTAAGCTCCAAATCCTATGACTTAACTGTAAGGAACACGGCAAACAGAGCTCAACTCAGACTGAGAGCAGGGAAGGGCAGACATGAGTTCTTCCCCTGTCCTGATGCTATTCCTCCCGTCAAGCTTTCTCTGTCTCCCTTTGTTTGGAGAAGAACAAGGTTGGTGTCTCCTTGCTTTAAGAAAGGCATGGAACACACCAACAGAATTAAGTCTAAACCTCAGCAAGACTATTATCCAGCCTTACCTTCCGTGCCTGTTCTAGAACTTTGCAGGCATCAAGAACAAAGGTTAAGTTCCTAATTTTTGGCATCTCTCTGATGGAAGAAATGCTGTTCCTCAGACTTATGGCAAATTCCTGCAATAACCAAAGGAGAGGGGAAAAAAAGTCAGTGTCACTGTCAAGCTCCACAGATCAAATAAACAGCATTTTCCACACAAATAATTGCTAAGCATTCTAAAGTGCCATCCCAGAACATTCAGGCAGCAGCAGAGCATTTAATGCATCCAACTATGACATCTCTACTGTGCCTTCACTTCAACCTTTTACAGTATCTCAGCTCTAGGCAGAGTTCAGCCTTCAGTCACCATTGCTTCCAACCACTGCACCACTATGAGCCCCTGAAGACCACAAGTCAGATGCTCAGTTTCCACAACAGACTTGAGAGAAGAAAGCAGGCAAAGGACTACCCCTTAATGTCAGAGCCAGGGGGAAATGATCAGGCATCCCCACCTGGATGTGAAGCCTGCTTCTCAGCAGAGAAGACACTGACACAAAAGAAACTGCCCTGCTCCCCAGGGCTGAGGCAGCAGACAGCATCTGCAAAGAAGGACGAGGCCTTACCCTTGCGTGGTGATGAAAAGTGCATCTCTCGTTGTAATCCTGGAAACGCTTCTCCTGCCAAGCTGCTTTACTCACCTGAAAGGAAAGATGCAGGAACCTGTAGCAATTTCCCTCAAGTACCAGGGCTACCTGGGAATGGCTACCTCACATCCAGACTTACTGCCAGTATTACTGGCAAATGCACAAAGTCCAGAGTAAAAGGCCCAAGTGGAGATCCTCACCACCTCTGAGGCCTCTGAACACAAGCACGAACCATAGAGATATAGCAAACCACTCACCATAGCAGAGCAGTTGTAATAATCCTTGTGATTTGGCCTCCAGGGTTTGAGGCAGCGCCAGCAGAAGCCGTGATTACACTTTGCACATGTCATACTGCAGGGCAGAAGGACAATGGGAATCACTCAGCCCTAACAGCCACTTGCAGACAGTTCCTTCCAGTGCTCCCCTACACCACAGCAGTAGAATGTGCCACCCTGTCACAAACACAGTAGCAAACAAAAACGTATACTCACTGCAGGCATCCCTCATTTTTCTCTATCTGAGCCTGGCAGTTTGGGCAGTGCTTTGAAATGAGCTTAGCCAGATGTTTGCTTTGGGCTTCACTTGTCATTCCCTCATAGTATCCATCATCATCCACCCACCGAGACATGTGGCTGCAGCTGGCAGGATAATGGGCCTGAGAGAGAGAAGGGACAGTCAGTCAACCACACAAAAGCAGAAGGGTGTGTGCCAAACCTAAGATAGCACAGCCTGTGATCCAGCTTGGCCTCACCTCTGGGAAGTTGCAGTTGAAGCAGGATATCCAGGAGCACTTGGAACAGGCTCCTCCATAACCAAGTCCATCCTTAAGAAGGATCTGATCACAGCCCTGAGGGTTGGTGCACCATGTCAGGTTGGAGCAACACTCAACATAGCGTCTGAGGAGGGCTTTTTCATACTGTAATGAGAAGCCAGGAAGCAGATTTAGGCCAGAGAAGCTGCAGGGTTAGGCCTTACAACCAGAGTCTGGTGCTCTGGGCTATCCATCTCACCAAACAACTGCTCACAACAAAACAGCACTCAATTAGTTATAGAATTCCATTATTAGATCTTCATACATTAATCTAGTTATTTTGAGCACAGGGTTGGACCAGAGACCTCCACAGACTATTGCAACTTAAAATATTCTATGCCTCTGTGCCTCTGCATGAGACATTAACACTCCAGCCATACCACTTACTGATCAAAAGGAAAACACAATATTCCAGTGAGCGCATCAGAGCAACTTGTTAAAATCAGCTGCTATTTATGTCCACCTGCAGTATTTCTTTTTATAAAACAGTCACAGCAACAGGCTATTAAATCCTGCTTTCAGACAGGTGTGACTATGGGATTTGCAAAGGCAGTAAGGACTAATTGTCCAGATATATGCATTAATTCTCCAAACGCTTCCTATAAAAAACAAGACAGAAGATACACCTGTCAAACAACAGAGCAGTGGAAAAGAGACTATTCTGCCCAGCGATTAACAAAGAGTCTGTCATGTGACAGCTACAGCTCTGCCATTAGGAAGGCAGTCAGCACTAAAACCTAAAAACTGAAAGAACAGAAAAAGTAGCTTCTGCCTCAGAACAAGCAGCTACTGCTGTAGCCTGATGACCAGGGACTAAGGTAAGCGGAGCTCAGAAAGCCTGGTTTAGAGATGTCTGTAGACTCACATAAACTTAGAGAGAAGACTACATCTGACGTGGTAATTCCTGCCATCTTCACAAAAACCTGAACTCCTCAAAGACAGAGATTGATGGAAGAGAAAGGACATAGGGGTCACTGATGCAGCAGTAGAATGAAATTGCTTATGTTTTTGTTTTGCCTAGATTTTTATTTCATTATTTAACTGCTGCTAGCACACCATTAGGGGACACTTGTCATGAGCTGCTACCATGGCTCTCACCTAGTCCTGAACTAATGATGTCCCTGAAATGTTGTTTGCTGGAGACACATTTAGAGGAAACACCACTGTGCGCTTTTGTTGATGTTACGCATTCCTGAATTGCCGGTATTGATCATAATCGGAGACAACAGATGAAATCTGGTTGGCCTCCATTATCACACTGCCAGTCTTAGTAAAAAGAAGGGGAAAAGCAGCAACAAAACTATCTGATAGTGCTGACCAAAATGAAAGAGAGCTTGGCCACTCAGCAACCATGCCTCCTACTTCACCTTGGCTATAATCTCCTCCGAGGACACAATGGAGTAGATGAAGGCTGTGGTTGGCTGCGCACGGCACTCGGATATAGGACAGGTGCAGTTGACAACCATGTTCTGTTCAATGCGAGTCGTGAGATATTCCCTCCAACAGGGCTGTCAGGGCACAAGAGGAAAGATCAGACCTGAGCAGGGTCATAAGACCCTGGAAACCCTCCCCACCGAGCAGAGGGTGCACAAAACCGCACAAATCACAGGTAAATACTCAAAAGCATGAAAGTGGGAATAGACAAATCAAGGGGTGAAGGATCACAACAAAAAAATAAGCTTAGAAAAGAGAATGTGTAAGCTCTGAAAAATCCCTTGACAACACCTTCAGACAAAGAACAGCTGCTCCAAGCAGACAGCAGCAATTCCCTGCCAAGCAGCAGGAACCAAAAACCCCAGGACCTTCACCTTGCAACAGTAGTGCATGCAGCAAAGGGTTGGTGGCTTCTCAGTGGGACACAGCTGGTTCACACAGACTGGGCAGTGGGCTCCAGGGCTTGGGGGAGGCTGGACATCCTGCACTTGCAGCCCTGAGGAGATGAGCAGGGCCTCACGGTTCTCCACATAGCACTGGATCAGGAAATCCACATTCCACCTACAGTGCATAAGCAGGTGCCGAGCAACATCGTCTGGTATGCTCAGAGTATCCTGGACCTGCTGTACTGTCTGGTTCATAAGCAGCTTAGCTTCCTCGGGACTGAGCGTGTGCCCCATTGGCACCTGCAGCATCGCCATGAGATATTCTTCTGCCCTATCTGTGCTAGGATTCAGCCTGGAATGGAGAAATGTGTCATGATCACACAGGGTGGAGATGCACACCCCTCCACACCTGGTGACATGGACCCCTACCGATGCAAGCTGTCTCTGTTGTACTCCTCTGGAGATGCCTGGGCTTGCCTGCACTGGAAAGTCATCTGTGCTTGGCCACCAACAGGTGTTGTGGATTCAGCAGAGATG
>VZRL01000027.1:0-14775 GCA_013397895.1 Origma solitaria
GAGGGTCAGGTGGCTACGGTTCGTCCATACATCACCAACTCGGGAGTGACCCTGTGGGGGAGGGATGTCATGTCCCAATGGGGAGCCCGCCTCAGCATTGGCACTTTTGAGGTTCAGGATTTTTGTTCGGGGCCACTGCGGAGCGCCCAACCCAAAAACTGAATTGGCTTACCAAATCACCAGTATGGATTGACCAGTGGCCCCTCCCTAGCGAAAAATTACAGGCGCTCAACGAGCTCGTGAAGGAACAATTNCCTAGCGAAAAATTACAGGCGCTCAACGAGCTCGGTAAGGAACAATTGGACAAAGGACATGTCGTCCCATCCAACAGCCCCTGGAACTCCCCGGTTTTCGTTATTCAGAAATCGGGGGGGCGAGGGTGGCAGCTTCTTCACGACTTCCGTGAAATTAATAAAGCGATTGAAGACATGGGATCTCTCCAACCAGGGTTACCATCTCCTTCCATGCTCCCGCGGGGGTGGAGGCTGGCGGTCATTGATATCAAGGACTGCTTCTTCCACATCCCGCTTCACCCGGAAGATGCCGCCTGCTTTGCCTTCTCGGTGCCGTCTATTAATCGGCACGAGCCCATGTGGCGCTATTATTGGCAAGTNATGCAGCGCTATCATTGGCAGGTGTTGCCTATGGGCATGAAGAATTCCCCCACCATTTGCCAGTGGTACATGGCCCGCATTCTGTCCCCGGTCTGGAAGCTTGCTTCCGAGGCAATCATCATCCATTACATGGACGATGTGCTAGTCTGCGCCTGCGACCAAGATTATCTTGACTGGGCCCTTTCTAAGGTCGTGGGGGCTTTGGAAAGTTATGGATTTGAAATCCAGTCAGCCAAAGTACAGCGCACCGAGCCGTGGGAATACCTCGGAATGAGGATCAGAGCACAAACCATAATCCCACAAGAAATTAAAATCTTGGACAACCCTAAAACATTAAGAGATTTGTACTCTCTATGTGGCTCGATAAATTGGATTCGGCCGTTTTTAGGGATTTCTACTGAGGACCTGGCACCGCTTTTTAACCTCCTCCGAGGGGAGAGGGACCTGGACTCTCCTAGGACAGTAACCCCAGATGCACATGACGCACTAACCAAGGTAACAACTGCCTTGAAGCACCGTCAAATTCATAGATTTTACCCTAAATTGTCATTTCATTTGGCGATTCTTGGTAAAATACCCCACTTATACGGGATCATCCATCAGTGGGATGACAAGCAGCCGGACCCCCTCCTCCTCATCGAGTGGGTCTTTTTCCCGGTTGCTGCCAGCAAAGTCATCACCACTCCACAGGAGCGGATGGCGCTGGTGATCCGAAAAGCGCAGTCCCATCTGTCTACCCTGGCGGGGTGTGACTTCACATGCATTTATCTTCCTATCCCAAAGAGTGCATTAGAATTCGTTTTGCAAAACAATGAGGAACTCCAGTACGCACTGGATTCTTACTCCGGCGAGCTCTCAATTCAATACCCTTCCCATCCCCTATTTAGTATCACCTGGAAATTAGCAGCAAAGCCCATGGTGAGTCCGAGACCCCTCGAGGCCTTGACAGTATTCACAGATAGCTCCGGTTCCTGGGGAAAATCTGTTATCACGTGGCAGAACCCATCCACGTCTGAGTGGGAAGAAGACGTGGAAATTGTAGAGGGATCTGCCCAGGTAACAGAGCTGGCAGCTGTTGTCAAGGCGCTCGACAGGTTTCCGGGACCACTCAAGTTAATCACTGATTCGGCCTATGTGGCAGGAGTAGTTTCCAGAGCGCAAGACGCCTGGGTGTCGGGTTCCCCCAGTCAGAAAATTCAAGATTTACTCTCGCTTCTGGTACAGAAGATCTCCCACCGAGAGCATCCAATATTCATAATGCATGTGAGATCACACACTGACCTTCCCGGGTTTATTGTGGAAGGAAACAGGAAGGCAGATGCGCTTGCAGCACCAGTCCACGTGGCAACTCTCCCTGATAGATTTGAACAAGCTAAATTAAGCCATGCCCGCTTCCACCAAAATGCTCCTGCTCTGGTCAACATGTTTGAATTAACCAGAGACCAGGCAAGAGCCATCATTGCTACCTGCCCCAATTGCCAGCCTCTCCAACTGCCATCACTGGGCACCGGGGTAAACCCGAGGGGGTTAGGTAGCGGAGAGCTTTGGCAGATGGATGTTACCCACGTCCCAGAATTTGGCCGTCAAAAATTCATACACGTATGTGTGGACACGTTTTCCGGTGCAGTTTTTGCCTCCGCGCATACGGGGGAAAGGGCGAAGGATGTGATTTCACATCTAATTCAAGCCTTCGCTGTCCTAGGAATTCCTGCAAAGATAAAGGCAGATAACGGCCCCGCATACACCTCTGGGGCCGTTGGAAATTTTTCCAGGAGTGGGGTATCTCTCACACCACTGGGATACCTCACTCCGCAACAGGGCAAGCCCTGGTGGAGAGGGCTCACCAGAACATCAAAAGAATGCTCCAGCAGCAGAGGGGAGGGTCAGAGATCGAGAGTCCCACAATTCGGCTGGCGAGAGCCCTTTTTACACTAAATTTTCTAAATTGCTCTGAAAGGGAGCCAGACCCCCCGGTGCTCAGGCATTTTCATAGCAGCACCCGAGCTCAGCTGAAAGAGCGTCCTCTGGTGTTTGTACGGGAGCCCGATTCCCTAAAAATCGCAGGTCCCTATCCTCTTCTCACTTGGGGAAGAGGATACGGCTGCGTGTCCACACCAGAAGGTCCCAGGTGGAACCCCGCAAAATTTGTCAAGCCATGTGTCAAGCAGCCCACGAACTCCACCCGTCAGCAGGCGACCGGCACCGCAGATGTCACCTGGAGTTGAAAACGAAAGACCTCCTCCCCAGAGCGCGCTCGGAGCACAAAGACCCACCCAGAAACTCCAGATGGTACCCTGGACAGCGAAGAAGAAGTCGTCGTGGCGGCACGGCATCTGTTTACGGAGCCTCCTTCCCCTATCCTTCCCTAATTGTGTTCAAGATCCCTCCCCATCCTTCCTCAACCTCTTGCTGTGTTTTGAGTAATTTAGTTATGCTTTGTTATAGACCATGCCCATCTCCTGTGCGGTGATGCTCCCCTGTGTGACTTGCAGATTAGGGGGCCTCAATTACTAGAGATGTAGAGCTGGTCATTTTCATTCGGTTAACGTGTATCACTGTTTTCTCGTTTTCCATCGGTTTATTTTTCGTTTAGTAAATAAAAAAGGGGGAGTTGTGGGAGGGCGACCTCCAAGTCCTGCCCTGGCCCAGACAAATCCGGAGATGGACAGTTTAGGGGGGCAAGACACCAGTGTGAGGCCACCCCCAGGGCAGGTCCCCAGGGAGTGGTTTCACCCTGGCCCCACTTTTCCTTCCAGTGCCTTCCCTGCCAATCTACCTCAGAGGCGGTGCTGGGGCGTGTCGTTCCCCTTCTCCCCACCCTTGGTTCCAGAAGGTTCAGTTCTATCTGTTACTGTATTGATTAAGAGTACTGTCGATTATCTTTGGTTCTACCTCTGTATATCAGTGATGGGTTGATTGGTTTTGTTAACACCCCCTAACCCTCTTCCCATTGGCCCGTGGTTCCACCTTAAAACCTCTGCCCAAGCCTTTGTTCGAGGCTCTTGCTGCCTTCCCCCCCCTCATTCGGACCTACCCCGCTCCATAGAAATAAACCGTCCTGCAGCAGAGTCGGCTCTCTCGTTCTTCGTTCTCTGCGACTTGGGCAACAACTGACAGGCTGTGAATCCCTGGGATCGCAGCGGCCCCAAGCTAGCCGTGGAAAGGGCTGCGTCTGGGAGTGGTCAATCCCCCTGAATACTACACGGTGGGGCTGCCAGTGCCTTGCACTGGGCACTTCGCCAAGCCTGAGGCACCGGGGCCCAGCCCCTGAGGAGGCAAGCTGGTTTCAGGTGGGGCTCCCAGTGCCTTGCACTGGGCACTTCACCAAGCCTGAGGCACTGGGGCCCAGTCCCTGAGGAGGCCAGGTGGTTTCAGGTGGGGCTGCCAGTGCCTTGCAGTGGGCACTTCGTCAAGCCTGAGGCACCGGGGCCCAGCCCCTGAGGAGGCCAGGTGGTTTCAGGTGGGCCGCCAGTGCCTTGTACTGGGCACTGCGCCAAGCCTGAGGCACCGGGGCCCAGCCCCTGAGGAGGCCAGGTGGTTTCGGGTGGGGCTGCCAGTGCCTTGCACTGGGCACTGCACCAAGCCTGATGCACCGGGGCCCAGCCCCTGAGGAGGCCAGGTGGTGTCGGGCGTGGCCGCCAGTGCCTTGCACTGGGCACTTCGCCAACCCTGACGCACCGGGGCCCAGCCAGATCTGTGTCTTGAATTTGACTAGGCACCTTCCTTCTGAAGGCCTCAATTTATGCAAGCTGTTGCACCAAACCTTATTTAGAAGAGCCTTTTACATTTTGTTCTATTTGAAACAGGAAAACACTTCAAATATTGGCTTTTGAAGTTTTCAATACTGGAAATATTTAGTCCAGAGTGTTTGCAGTGGGGATTCTAATTTTCATATGGTGTCTCTTTTAAGTATCCCAGAACATTTAGTCTTCTGTTTTGGCTTCCATTTCCTCAGCATCGTCATCCCCATCCACTTCAGCATTTTCCCTCTCCAGTCTTTCCAACTGCCTTGCAAGCTCAGTCTCGTCTGTGTCAGTAACCACCTTAGGCTGAAAAAAACCAAACCAGAACACATGGCAAACGGTCATAAAGAAAGGTCACATATATTTGTAGACTGATTCTACATGAAGAGCAAAAGATAAAATACATCTTGAAGTCACTCAATTAAACCCAGGGAAATTAGATTTTTTGGCCATTTGTTTATTTCAGGAACACAGAGGTTCAGATTTTTTTGCTACCTTTTTGCTAAGATTTCTTGTAGTGCTACTGATCTTGCCCTACTTTAGAAATATTGCAAGGAAAAAGTTGTATTTTAGAATGTAATCTGTTCTTACCTCCATCTGCACATTAAAGACTCCTCTCTTCTCCTCAATTTTTTCTTTAATTACAGCCATGGCTTGATTCAGAACAGACAGTCCTTCAGTTCTCTCCAGTGTTGTAGTAGTCATCACATAACGAGGAGGGGCTATCAGATTAATCTACCACATTGTAAAGATTGAGGAAAAAAGCAAACTCAGTAACAAAGGAAAAGATATTATGCCTAGTTAGACTAAATAATTAAAAGCATTACAACTCATGTTTTCTTTTTTTATGATGACTGAGTAAGTAAATCTATTCTTCTGTTACAAGAGATTATTATAAAAAATAATTTTCAAATGAGAAAGTACTTCCAAGTTTTTTTAAAAAAACACTTACTCAATAGTACACTTAATATCCAAAAGCTGTTGGGGAAGAAAAATTAGGCCTGGGTACAGCATTCATTCTACCAACACTCAAATGTAAGTGGAACAAACTTTCCTTTTCTTACACAATCTTATACGTGAAAATAAAAGTTATTGCTCCCTACTTAAGGCTGCATAAAGGAACAGTGGGTATGTACTGTGCTAATACTAGACTTTAATAAATAGAACAGAATAAATACAGCTTCCTGAACTTTGAAAGCCACTGCACAACCACAGGAAGAACCGTCTGCACAGAGCTGGAAGGAAGTGTGTTACAGACCTGCTAGAGAAGAGTGATAAAATATTGGAATGGTCTACCCAGAGAGGTGGTGGAATCACCATCCCTGGACGTGTTTAAAAGGAGATTGGATGTGGCACTCGGTGCCATGGTTTAGTTTAGTTGAGGGTTGGGACATGGGTTGGACTCGATGATCTTGAAGGTCTCTTCCAACCTGGTGATTCTGTGATTCTGTGAATTGGAAGGCAGGCACACGGCTTTATGTGGCCAGTGGAATTGCATACTACTGGTCCCTGAGGGCATCAGAAAACTCCGCTTTTGATTCCATTATTAAGACTGACACTCACTTTGATGGGCATGTTTTCTGTGGAACAGTTCAAGCCTGCTCTCAAAGCTTCTTTTACTGCATCTATGCCTTCATAACCATAACAGGCCACCTCAATATCTAAGACAGAAACACAAAAAGTTTTACCGTTACCAAAAGCTGCAAAATATTTAAGCTTTAATAAATCGTTTTAGCAACCAAAGTTTATCCACAATGAGAGCCTCAGTAGCTCCCAAACCTGAGGAAGGTATTACATTTGCTTAACTTGTAAGTTGAGGTAAAAGTCTTTATAAATTCTTTAGACATGTGACATTTTACATTGTGCTTTGAATAGCCAGGATACAGAACTATACACCCATATTCACTCACTTCTCATCCAATAAATACAACAAGAATAATTATGTATTTCACATGGAGAGATGAAGATATAAAAACAATAAATACCAGAGAAAATTAAAGATCAGGAAAAGTGAAACTTGAAAAGGAACATATCCACAAAGTTATGGAATTCTGTCAGCAATTACAACAGAGGCACAGTGGCATCACTTCAGGCGCATCAGAATATATTTTTATAAGGTTAACATATGGTTAGAATTATAGTTTGCTATAGTTTTTTGCAGGTGTTTGAAAATTAAGGCATAAACTAATGCTGGTCATATCTGTAATACACTGACCAGTGTAAAGACAAAGATTTCTTTACCTGCATAGCAATAGCACAACACTAAGCTAGACAAAAAAGTTCTCACTTCCAGGTGACTCACAAAACCCTGCTAATTCTGAGCTATCAGGAACAAATTCACAGACAACCATCCCAGTCAGCCTCAGAAAGAGAACAGAAGACAATGCCAAGTTTCTACACTTGCGTTGATGACGAAATTAATGACAGACCACCAGCACAAAATAGGCAGCATGAAGTAAGAAAACATGCTCAAGTTACTTTATTTTCAAAACTGCTGAAGTGCTATTCATGTTAGCAAATTCACACTTCATGGCAACCAGATCAAATTTTTGAAGCCTGTGTTAACTCCTGGCAGTCTAAAGCAATAGGTAGAGGAATTTTACATTACCTTACTTTTTGTACTCTCTTCTTGACTTCAGTGTAATGTGGATAAGACTTAACTTTTCTCTCCACAGTAACGAACAAGTGTTAATGCTCCTCAATACATACTTGCAGAGCAGAGGCAATTTCTCAATCTAGTTAAAAACGTGATTCTGCTACACTATCTGTTTAATGGCAAGCGTGCCTTTAGGCTGTTTTGTAGAGCCAGATTTACAGTTCTGAAATATGTCTTCTCAAGTCATGCAATCATGTGCTTTTTCTGCTCACGCTAATTTAATATGATACAAACTAGCTCATACATTAGAGATGTGCTAGGCTTGAGCTGATACATCCTGTGGAATGGTTTGCAATTGACCCGTCAGAAATACTTCTTTTCATACATTTATGGACAAATGACTAAGGCATATGCTGTAGCTGTCCTGAGAGAAATCAATCATCCTGTCAGGAACCAATGAATTCAAAACTCTGAATAATGAAAAAGAATATTGTAGATGTAGTAATAGCTATAAAATATTTAATTTGTATGCCAATGCAACATGACAGACTGCATTACCTAGCCTGACAACCAGTCCATGTCCCAAGAAATCTGCACTTCGGGAGGAAAAATAAAAGCCAAACCACCTTGTACTTTGGTACAGAACCCAGATAGGCATTTTGAAAGCAATCCTTAATTAAGGTGTCCTAATTCTGAACAGCTCCACTCAAGTATCAGCATCATGAACTGTAAGTTTTAACTGTGTTTATAGTTAGCAAAAAGATACATTATCTTGACCTAAGTGTCAAGACATGCTCAAGGAGCATGGGGAAAGAACTCACCAGCTCGGATTTTGACTGCCTGTGGTGTCAGACGTCTGTTAATATTGTCAATCAATACACGCCTCTCTTCCTCTGTCAGATCCAGGCTATCCAGGATTGCAGGGTCTCTGAGCCAAGCAAAGCAACGTTACAGAAGTTATACTGAAGAGGAATACAACACAACTTAAACTTCTGGTACTATTTCTATATTCTTACAAATAATCCTAGATATCTACTAGGCAAAGAAAACAGGGAAATTTTTTAAGAACACATTGAAACACTGCAAGAAAATAAACACATCTATTTTCAAAGTATTTTTATTGGCAAACAAAGCAGGTAAGTAGTTTACTCAATCTGGTCCTGGAAGGAATTATCTGATCGATTGAATTTTTTTTTTTTAAGTGAAGGAGTGACTTCTCCCCAGCTCCATTTGTACGTGATAAATAGAATGAGACAAGTATCCAGTTTTATATTTATATCATATTTAACGTAATATTTCAACGTGAAGATAAACTTGTATCACGTGAAATAGAATCCATGATGAATCTGGAGTTTTTTAATTATGTGTTTCATTCAAACACAAGATTTTTGTCACTCTACAAAGTAACCCATACTCATTCTGAGTTATTCTGCAATCATTTTTAACAGTATCTGGATCACAGACAGATACTTACCTGCTGGCTACATTCGTGGCTAAAAAAAGGATAAAGGCTTTTTAAGTCCGGAGCTAAGAGTTTCAAATTCAGAGATCACAGAGGCAAACTCCTCTGCTGTTTACCAATATAAATTTGCAGCTCCTTTTTGAAGAAGTGGTGACAATTTTCTAGTGCTGTATTACATTTATCCCAAATCTATCTCAAACAGAGAACATAACCAAAAAATTCCTCACAAAAACAGTTCCTGTTCTGCAGAGACAAAAGTCACAGTTCTCTGAAGAAAATACTGGATCACCTGCATCACTACCAGCTGGCAAAAATGAAATAAAACAGCCCAAAACCAAGAGGCAATACTAGAGACTCGTCTCTGCTGCTAATAAAACATCACCTTTATGTTTTTGTATAGTAAGTATAGAGAGTAGAAGGGCTAAACAAGCAAATAGAACGCAGAAACATTACAGGTTTTACAGATCAAAATAAGAACCTGTATGGCAGAAGTGATTTATGGGACATACAAATTCTGCTTTACTTACAAACTATCCTGTTAAATCTACCTGTTAAAGCATTTGGTAGGCTTTCAACAATAGGCTCCCAATGTTTAATTTTTGCTGATTAGAAGGTAAATATACTGTTGGATTTTTACCACAGGTATCATGCTGTGTGAATCTCCAAAACACTAATCCTCAGTACAAAGAAAGGAAGAACAAGTCATATTCTTAGAGGGAATGCCAAACCTCACACGGCACTCCAGCAAGAATAGGAAAGTGGCAATATCCACATTCTTCTGTTCCATTGCTATATATTTACGTAAGAGCACAACAGGAACAAATAAAAGCTGAAATCCACTGTCAGAAATCTTAAGGCATTACCAATGGAAAGATATTTTGAGAACAGACAGCTTCAGAAGTTTGTGCTCCAAATTGGATAGTAAATGAGCAACAAAAGGCCTGCGTTCAGGAATTTTTATGAGTATGCAAGTGAAGCTAGAACAGCCAGACTAACTAGGGTCTGGTTTTTTAAAATTCTATTACACAGGTGTTTAACTAAGTATTTATCAGTTCAGAGTGATCTGGAATTACTTTTACAGCAATATGTCCAGATTTGCCCTTTATAAGTAAATTTGCTATCACCAGAAAATAATCATTATTATATAAAACAAAACACATTCAGTCTAAATGAGTACACAAGCTGTTTCATTCCCCAAAATGCAGAGCTGGTTTTCGGCGAATTAAAAATACTACTGAGTGCCTTGCTCCCCAACATCAATGCCGTTTCTTAATGCCTTGTTATTGCCATCTAGTGTTCAACTCCAGTTTATCACTCACACGCTTATGCCGTTTAAAAGGGCAAAACGGAAAATGTTTACTGAGAAATCTAGTTTAGGACTGACAATTTCACAGTAGACTCTTTAGAAGGGAACCAAACACTTTAATTCTGAAAGCAAATGAAAATATCAGGCTCTATTAAAAAAATAAAGCTATCTATCTCAGTGCATACTTCCTTAGTACCACAATTTCCACCTCTTCATAATTCCATTTCTAAGTGACTCCCGTTGTTTAAGTTTGGAAATGTAGAGAAGTAACAAGCCAGCTTGTTGCATTCAAAAAAGGAAAACGCTGCCAGTGCAGTGGAAGAGTGACAATCAGCTCTGAGTAAAAATGTCTTCAGACATAAAGCTACATATTTTTGTTAAAATCTGCCTGGGACTAAAACCAGGCAAATTCTGACAGACAAACCAAGACCAGTGGTTCTTCCTCTGTTAGAAATGTTACAGGATCATCTGTAGTAATAAAAATCTCTCCAGTGTTTGTAATCATGTGTCTTTTATACGTAAAACATTATTCACCGATATCTTGCTATTTCCCCATATCAGATTCAATTACTTCTTTTAAAAACCTGGCATACACGGAGTGGGAGACTCAAAAATAGATAAAAACAAGTCACCTCTGAGCCTTCTTTCTCAAGAGCATTGGGAACTTGAAAAAAACAGGAAGACAGAGAAACCCACAATAAGCAACTGGAAGACTGATGTCAAAATTTGCTAGATTTACTTGACCAGTATATTGTCCATACTGACTGTGGGAAAGAAACCCAATGAAACAACCCAAAAGAACTGGGGATGGATCTATTTCAGGAAATACTTCTCTGCCATTTGAAGCAAGCCCCTAGAAGTATAAAAGGAGTCCTTACGAGACTGCATGCTTGAATGCATCATAAGCACCATATCCCGGTCTTTTGTACTTGTCATCAAATACCCAGGCAGTTCTCTGGAACAGGCTTTCAAGCTGCTCATCCTTAGTGTACTCCAAGACTTCGGCAACATGGCGAAGGATGCTGTAAACCTGCAACACAGGAGTGTTCAAAAACCCAAACCAAATACTGAAAGCAGACAAAAATTTCTTCTTTGAAGTGTTAAGACCACACAGCAGTAAGGATGGGAGCCTGAAACTACCTGCATGTCTTTTTAATAAAAAGTTGCCCACAGTGCGCTAAATCAGCATGTATTTTTGGATTCCTGATCATTTAAATACACCCTTTTAGATCATAAATTCTCAACTGCCATCTTTCTTGATCTATTAATTAATTAATTAATAAGCAGCTTACTCATGGACACATGAGCTGGTTACGAATCTTCACAAGGATAAATGAGAATCAGAGTACGCCCAATACAATACTTTAGTTCTATCTTATGTCTGCATATTTTGGTTGCTAAAGAAAGAAGCTGGAAATATACAGTGCCTGAATATAGAAAGGCAACTTACAGTCTTTGACTTTGTGAATTTGTCTTCACATTTGATGGCCTCCTCTGGAGAAACTCTTCTTTTTGACAAATCAATATAACCTATTGGGGAAGACAATTTTAAAAGTGTCAGCCATTGTGCAATCTATGTCTGACTCCTTCAAGAGAAACACATGAAGAACCAACACTCCGGCTCAGGATTTGCCCCCTGCCTACAGTATCCCTGTACATTGCTATAGAGAAACAAGACCAAACCTTGGTGAATTTGAGCAAATTATGATCCAAATTAGGATATAAAATTTTTTCAACTGTAAATACTTACAATAGCAGATTTTTTGAACAGCACTCTTTTAAATTACTTCTTTAATACTTTCTCTGCAAACTTTGATGAAATTTTCCTAGTGTCTCAGCAACTAGTGATCCATTTTTACAGTTCTGTACGCAGTTTGAGGGAAGAAAAAAAATCACACCAGCATACAAAGAAGCAAATTTAATGAGTATTTTTGTAGTTCTCAACACAATTTAATTCAAGGCTGGCACCCTATCAGCTTAGCTCTGAATGGTTTCCTAATAAAATAGACTCACCCTGAAAGAAATGCCCATGAAAAATATTTCTTTTGAACTCTCTTCTAAATTTGAAAAGGCCTCCACCTATTTCTCACAAACTATAGGTTCTCCAACCAGTTCAATGAAAGACCACTAGATGAATTCCAGGTGTGTTTCTCTGTTACTATGAGAACAAAATTGATTTGTAAAAGTATAACTTCATTAGAGATGTTGGGAAACTTATTTCACTTCAGATTTATCTGAAAAAAGTTTATTCTTGTCTTTCTTTCACATGTGCTTTTCCCTGTCACTCATTATTTATTCTCAGAGTTAACCGCAGTTTCAGAAGTATTCTAGAAAAACATATTACTTGAGAAACATCATACCAACAGTAACATTTCTAGGACATGAGCTTAGAGTTTATTATTATTTATAGCTGGATATAGATTTTAGAGATTTCATGGAACAGTATTATCAAAATCTGGAATGTTCTCAATAGAAATTACATTTAAAAAACCTTCAAAGACTCAAACGTTTAAAAGACAGGAAACAAAAACTGCCTGTACAATCTTAACTCATACCCTACAGAATTCACAATAATAACTTGTCATCTGTTTGACTGACTAGGTTCGAGACTTGTTAAAGAACAGGATGGATGGTGAGCTCTAAATGCTTAGCACCTAGATTTTTATGTCTACAGCAAATGAGCCTTGTCTTCAATTGACTTAGAAAATCTACACAGATATAAAAAAAAAATTCCACTTTACTATAGCTCAGTGACTGATCTGGTGAGGACCCACTTAAACAAATCTTTACTGATGTGATTTACTTTCATTAACCCAATTCCCAAAGAACACAGAGGAACAGAAGAATGATCATAGATATGGTCACTGATGGTCTATTTCGCTTAAGTGCCCCCAAAGGAGTAGCCCTTGCAAAACCCACAAACACCTGAACTGCTTAGTTCATCTGCATTTCTTTTATGAATTCAATCTTGATTGGGCCCACCATATCCCCAGATACCTTTCTCTTTGTCAACTCTTATGACCACAACACATTCATTCCTCCCGATCCGAATGAGTTTGTTTATGGAGCGAATCCGTCTCCTGGACAGCTCACTGAGGAGGATCATGCCTTCAATGTTGTTGTACTCCAGCAGGCTGACGTAGGCTCCCATTTCAGCAATGGACCGAACATTGACCATCACTACATCTTCCACCTCTGGAAATTTATGTTGGTAAAATCTACAGCTTAGTCCCGGCATTCTGGAATTTGAGCAGAAAAATCAGAGATTTTATTTCACAGTACACCACTGCCTTCTCCTACAAACACGCCACTAAATCAGCACAGACTGGGGAGGACGGACAGGAACGGTGACAGAAAAAGTTGCAATTAGGATATGGTTGTGCTTAGGTTTTACAAGAAATTAAATAATATGTTAACTTGCATTTTAAATACTACTACCACAACCATTTGCTAAGATGCTATTTTTTTGCATTAGCATAGAAAAAACTTTGTTACCCAGACTTCATTATCCACTCCAATTGTCATACTACCTATACACAGGACACTGGAAAGGCTTCTTCAAGAGTGGAAAGGCATTGCACATCTTGCATTCATCTAAATTCATGAGACTGTGTAACATTTTCACAGATTCACAGAATATTCTGAGTTGGAAGGGACTCTCAAGAATCATCATCTGGAATGTAAGAGCAGGGGAACATAGGAGAGAAGCCTGCAGTGCTCATGAAGGATTTTGTAGGCACATAATAAGACAACATGTGAAGCTAAGAAAAAAAGAGGCAGATGGAAGCTTCTGTAGGACTGAGGAGAAGCAGACTCCAGAAGATGACTTTCTAAACTCAGCACAAGATGTCTGGAGTAATCCTGCAAGACCTGCTCCAGAGGCCAACTGTGTCAGCAAAGAAAGCAAAGGCATTAATCAGAACAGAACTAGCCTGGCCTGACGTACTGAAAAGGCAAAAAAAGCTCCCCCGCCAACAGATTGCTAGGCAGGAGAGGAAAAAGCCCAACAAAACCACATGAAAAAACAGAACTCCTTCATCATATATTCAAAAATATGGGCAAAAATAACATTTCATAATCAAGTAGTGGTAAGAAGGAACACATAAACTCCTTCATTTTTCTGATGATGAATCCGTATGCTCTTAAACATCTGACTAGGTTGGTTCAATTCCTTTTGTCTATGACTTGAAGTTTCACACAGAAAATTTTCTACAGCAGTAGGGCTGAAGACACCGAGTCAAATGCATTACTCCTTCAGAAGGTTTTAGTCATCATTTCTAAATTTTTGTCATGATCTTTACAGCAGTGTCAATGCTTTCTAGCTATAGGAAAACTTAAAATCAGAGTAGGAAGGTAATGCCAAATGCTATGTACACATTGCCACGCAATTCAGAAGACCATGACCACCCTTCTTCCCACTCTTAACTTTCAAAAAAGGGAATCACAGACTAACAAAGCATTATAAAAACACTCTGAAGGTTTTGTAAAACTTTGTGTAAGTTGAAGCTGAACAAAGAACTCAAAGGTTGAAAAGGAAAATTCTACAGTTCGCCTTTCTGGTCCACTCAATGCAGCTCTGCCGAATCCTGCAGGTACTTATTGGGTACATGAGATAACTGCACCGCAAAGCAACAAACCCGAGCCAAAGTGAGCACGAGTGGACAAACACCGCTCGGCACACACAACGCTTCACTCGTCTTATCTAGTCACAAGGTTTTTATTTTGGCATTCTGTGGAAGATCCCCAGGAGCAACACTACGCCTGTCACGCCTTAGCTGGAAATCATCTTTTCCAGAAGCTGGACACGCCTCAGCCGAGGCCCTCGCGGCCGCACAACCTCTGCGGAAACTGGCGGAAACAGAGCCAGTCCCGACCAGCGCTGCCGACAAGGGCGCTGCCCACGACGGCCGCCGCACCGGAGAGGCCGGGAAAAACCCATCTCCGGCAGGGCGCCGGCGGGAGGCCCGGAAAACGCGGCCCACCGGCCGCAGAGCTCCGGGCGCAGTGCCGGCGCCGTCACGCCGGGCCCGGCCCTGAGCGGCACCGGGTCCCCA
>VZRL01000027.1:15148-82135 GCA_013397895.1 Origma solitaria
AGCCGGGCCCCGCCGGTGACAGCGGCGACAGCCGAGCCGGGCCCCCCCGGTGACAGCGGCGACAGCCCGAGCCGGCCCCGCCGCCCTGCGTCGCGCGCCCCGCCGCAGCCATGTCGGCCAAGGACCGCATCGAGATCTTCCCGTCGCGGATGTGAGTGTCCGCCGGGACGGGTCGGGATAGCGCCGAGGGGGGAGCGCGGGGCTCGGTGCCGTGCCCGAGGCTGCGGGACAGCGGCTCTCGGGGCACTCAGGGCTCCTCATCGGGGCTCGGCATTGGGAGTCGTTCCGCCACCGAACGGAGCCCCGGTTCTGTGACTGAGCAGCTCAGGGCCGCTAGTCCTTAACTTCAATTTCTACTTCCAGGCTCCAGATCAGCTCTATCAACCCTCAGAGGGCCATGGCAGGGCCCGGCACCGAGATGCCGGGTGCGGTATTTAAAATCATCTGATTACGCAAACCTTACTTAAAAAAGAACAATTTGTGGAATGTATGCGTAGGAAAAATGGACAAATGGAACCACAGCTTCCCTTAACTTTGCAACAATACTGCTGTAGGAGAGGTTGGCCATTAAGTATTAAAAAAGAAGGAAGTAAAGTGCTTCCAGTATAGTGGACAGTCAAGTAATTTTCCAGATCCAGACAGCACACTATTTGTCATGAAATCAGATGTCTCTTGAGAAGGCTTAGAAAGCTGCCAACATTGGAACAAACACAAACAATTGAATAAAATTGCTGTTTTGATAATGCTATTCAGTTTCTCTTCAGAACACTCCAGGACAGAGAGACTTTGCTCTAAGGTGAAAGGCTGTTTCAAATCTTGCATAAAAGTGGGTGGATGCCTGCCCATAGATTTTGTAATAAAAATGTTGCCTTGCAGGACAGAAAACCTCAAACATAAAATAATAATTATTCACTCTGTATGAGCTCAGGACATATAAAATAACAGTTTATATGGAAAGATTAATACATTACATGGTAAAGGTTCTGTTTTGAAATTTAGTTTAGAAATAAACTATTGCATACACAGAAATGAATTGTTGCATATGCTAGGTCATCTGGTCTCACTTCTGCTCTTTGGCAGTGCTCTTTTCATTCAGTTTAGGTGTCCAAGGAGGGGCACTTCAATCACTTTGGAAAGGTATCTGGTTTTGTGTGGTGATGTGTCACCCTGGCATGAGGGTGGTCATGTACAAAGGCTTAATATTTACAAGCCATGTTTCAAACAAGGTGCTAGACAATAATGTGGGTGGTGTTCCCAAAGGAATATAAGTTCGAATGGCAAAATAAAGATGACCTGTGTCTGCAACAATTAATTTTGTTAACTGACAAAAGAGGATTTCACAAGGTTTGCTTTTTGTGTTGGTTTGGGGGTTTTTTTATTGTTATAAAGTGGCTTGCTTGTATGAGCCTCTTCTGTCCTGGATATCTTCAATTCCAGAAGCTGCTCAGTCTCCTTGACAGTAAACAAGACTTTGTTTAGTGCACTCTCAGAGTGAGTGAGATCTTGCTTGAACTAGACAGCGAGCCAGTCTCTGGCAGGTGGTGAACAGAGCGAACAAGTTAGTTCAAGGTGATGACAGACACCTGCTTGTTGGGAAAGTTGCATTTTTACTCTGATTTTGAAAAAAATCATAAACATTCATAAAGTATTCATGGTTTTCAGTTATATATATTTGGTAGATGTTAAGGGAGTTATTCTCATCACATGCCAGTAGATGTGGCCAGTAATGGATTCCACTGTGTAGACAGAATCTTAATTATACTTACTTTTTCCAAGGTCAGAGAGGAAGTGTATAAGGACTTGAGTGTTGTCCTTTGTGCACAGTGGCTGCATGTACAAAGTGGTAACTTATGTTAGCACAGCTTGTCCTTTTTGCAGCGTAGCTCCTTCTATTCTAGTTAACTTAAACCAAAAAGATTCTTCCAAGTAAAATATACTTTAGAGCAGAGAGGGAAGCAGGGTTTGGATTTTTCTTCAGTTCCTGATTTCATACAAGAAACCTGTGTGCTACTGGAAGTAAAGGGTATACAAAGCTACAGCTAACTCACTGATATCACTTTTAAATTTTTGCTGCTTTTGATTGTCTTTAATAGCTTGTAAATCTCCAATGCAGCATATGAAGATATGGAATCATTGTACATTTTGACTTTCTTCAAACCAGAATATACAACCGCTGTATCTTCTTGCTCTGTAAAATCAACAGTTATGATCACGTGAAGAATTTGCTGTGTTGTCTGACTTTGAGAAGATGACGTAGCAGTATCAGAGCTTAAAAGTGGTACCAGTGTCACAGTGATGGTGTGTATTTGGGGTAATTTGATTTCTGGTACTTGTAAGTCATGAAGCAAAATGAAAACTCTTATTTCCTATTATGAAAGTGCTGAAAAGTGTCTTGTCAATTTTCCATGAGCTTTGACTTCACAGATAATAACCTTGTAGTCCTCATTGATGATGGAGATAAATATCAATTCTCTTGATTTTAAATGGGAATCTAAAATTCTATCCTGAAGTGGCCATCTTGTTTTACTGCAATGGTGTTTCTTGATTGTTTCATAATTTCAGTCATATGCATGTCAGAAAACTGCATAAGTTTTTTTCCTAATCCTTTCAGAAGATGCAGGACATTTTTTATTTATTCCTCTGCTTACTAGGGCTCAGACCATCATGAAGGCTCGTTTGAAAGGAGCCCAAACAGGTCGTAATCTCTTGAAAAAAAAATCTGATGCTTTGACGCTGCGATTCAGGCAGATCCTTAAGAAAATTATTGAGGTGGGTAAATTAGAATTTTTCTTTGGCTCACTTTACTTGAAATCTGTCTGTTCTGTCAGTTGTGCATTCCTGTTCTGCTAACTTCGTTAGGTGGGCTGGAATATAAGACAACTTTGTGGATAACCTGTTTTTTGTTGAGGACACATGAGCAGAATTATGTTTTTTTGGCCGTTACGATACAGAAACTTGGAAGAGTAAATACTCTTCACTTCTTTCCAGACAGTCTTAGGCTCTGCTTTCTTTTGTGTCCCAAGTTCCCTAGCATCTCTTCTATATTACGGGGATTTTGCTCTGATGCTGCCAAATACTTTAGGAATGGTATGAACATGTTCTGTAACCCCATTTTTGTTGCTTTATCTGGCTTGAGGGGATACTGCAGATCTATAATGTGTCCTGCATGACTAGGTACACTAGCAAGCAGAAGTTTTGTCCAGATGGAACTTGTTCCTTTATGAAGAAACACAGAGTCCTGCTTCCTCCTTTGCAACATGGATGGCAAGTCTGAGATAGGCTCTACAGCCTAATATGTGTTGTTCTGTTCTGCCATACCAGATGGGTTTAGCTGTAGTGTTTTAGCTGCAACTGCTGCAGTGTCCATGGTTAGCGGTGATGCTTTGTTGCCACACTGTAGACAACCTCTGGACACTCTGTGACATTGTTTCCTATAGATTGCCTAACACAAAACAGCTGGTGTTTCTCAATAGAATGCTTTTTAGCTACAAGGGCTTCCAATCTGTAAAAATTGGGAAACAAACTGAGTGGGAGGAGAGTGCAGCTTCACAAAGCTGTGTACATTTGTATGTTCAAGAACAACTTTAGCAGTTACATAGTGTTCCATACAATGCGAAAGAATGTTTTCCTACTGAGCCACTTTATTGTTGTGATTTAACCCCCATATAATAGAATTTTGATTATTAAGAAAAACAAGTCTTTTTCTGTTTCTATGAGTTCTACATTGTGAAGCAGCTGAAATACTTCTTTTTTTTGCCAGTCACCTGGGAATTACAATTTGCAGTTTGAGAGTAAGCTATGCATGTATGACTTTCTCACTGTCTTCAATTTCTCATTCTTCTCTTTATGCTGCTAGTTATCTATCCTGGAAAAGGAGTAACAATGTGCCTTGTATTTACTGCCTTTTTTTTTTTTTAACAGACTAAGATGCTGATGGGTGAGGTGATGAGAGAAGCTGCCTTTTCACTTGCTGAGGCCAAGTTCACAGCAGGAGATTTCAGGTGAGGATAGCTGGGCTTGTATGAGCAAATTATTATTTTCTCTTTTGGAAACAAAAGTGAAATTCTTAAAGGCACTTAAAAGAAAAGATAACAGTGGACAGGATGAACTGGATTCTATTATGTAAAGGTGGGAGACATCACTGCAGGAGAGAGATTTGCATGATGAAAACATATACTGTATTGGAAGCTAAACAAAGTGGAAAAGTTACCAGAATTTTCTTTTTATCCCAGTCCTTGCTTTGAGAATGTGTTGGTTTTTGCAGCTTGGAATCAAAAACATAGGGAAGTGAGAATTTATATCAGAGTATTAGACAATTTGTTGATTTGGTCTTTCTTGTGAATTTGAGGGACAGATGTAATGTGTGCTCTTTTCTGCCAGTAAGTCACACAGTGATTTTACCAGTTGTTCTAATCTCCTACCTCACTGACCTTTGTCTCACTAGGGGTAGTGAGGGCTGTATGCAAGAGGGGAAACAAATATTTTTCCTCCAGCAAGATACTTTAATTGTATTTTAATAAATTATAGTTCTGTCTGAGTGTTTGTGTAATTCATTCAAGTGTGCATAGACCTTGTAGAACAGAGTTGGGGAAGTGTTAAAGATTCAGCTGATGGTACTACCAACTAATGGGGAAGAGCCAAGTAATCAGACACAGTAGTAATCTGTGTGCTGCTGAAGAAAAGACTTTTTGCCCTTTCATCTGGGTATAGTGTGGTTTCCTGTCCTAACTGGTCCCAGTGTTTAGCTATAAACAAGTCAGATTCCACCCTGTAAGTAAACTGGACTTCAGCAGAGGAGTTAGCTTTAGTGACCTGTTCTTGGAAGACTTTAAGTTACTTTAGAATGCTTCAAAATGAATTGTTGTACAAGTTCATGTTTGTTAATATGATAGTGGGTAAACAAACTCATTAATGGTCTGAAAGAGCAAATACAAAGAAACTAAAATGAACAAAATGTTGTGGCCTTGGTTTGCATTTAAAGCCTTGAAATTCCTTCACCTTTATTATGAAAGAAATCTCACAGGTTGGTAAGACTCAATGTTATTAGAATAGTTTGCCAGATAACTGACTAGATTTTTAGCTGTGCTTTGTAAACTTGGTCTAAGACATTTTAAAAGTTACATTTCATAGACTCTGTGTCTTTCCCAAACTTTGCTGGAAACCTGTTTCTTTCAAAGTTTCTGTGTTAGCTTTGAAGACTGTGCAATGAATTACATAGAGAACTGAGCTGACAACACTTTCCAGGTTCCTGCTGCTATTTGATAACTGCTTCTTCGTCTTGTATATAAAGATGAATTAATGAACCACTTCAGCTTTCCTGATTAAGATGTATGTTTTCTTCCTTACAGTACCACTGTGATCCAAAATGTGAACAAAGCACAAGTCAAGATCAGAGCTAAAAAGGACAATGTAGCAGGTGACTCTTTTCCAGGCCATGAGTATTTCAACTCATAAGGGAACTGTGGGAGGAAACTTGGAAATAGGCAGGAATGTATCCACTCTCCGTTTTGTCTTAATTATCTAACAGTAGGAACACTTGTAATTTGTTGGATTTTTTCCACATACAGCTTATGATTTTTGTATTTGGTTATTTACCTCTCATAAAATAAAATGAAAGTGTGTAAACTGCAGTACAGTTTCTGTATCTTTGGACAAAGCATAACTTCCATAGAGCTTTACTGGAAAATGGATCAAGAAATAAAGTCCCAAAATTAAGTATATTTCAGGCACTTTTCTATCCACAATTGTCTATGAAGAAAACAAGAAAGATAAATCAGGATTGAATTATTAAAATATTCCTTAAGTAAAGTGAACACATTACTAAACAGAAACATAACAAAACTGAATAAACCAGAATACTTCCCTGAATTCTCCATGGGTCTTGATCTTCGCAAGCTCAACTCAATTCTTAAGTTCCTTATTATATGTCAGGACCAGCATGACTTAATTGTTCCAAGCTGTATAGGAATATTTTGTAAACATTACATAATTAGAAGCAAATGGGATAAAAATGAGTTGTACTTAATAAATCGATAATCCTTTATGTCTCTTACATGCATTTTTGTTCAATCTTGCCAGGTGTAACCTTGCCAGTTTTTGAGCACTACCAGGAAGGAGGGGACAGTAAGTACAGCCCAAGTGTTTCCTGTCTTTATGTACTTTTGGCTAATCCATGCTCATACAGAAATACTTGTCATGTCTTGATGGTAAGAGGGTTTACATCCTAGGCATGGGGTGCTTACTTCCTTTGATGCTTTGCCCTGGTCTTGTGACATGGAGCAATTATTAGGGGCTATAATAGATTCTACTTTTCTAAATCAGTGAGTTTTTCAGGTGAGGAGAAGACTTGTCTTGTATTACCAGATTTTGAGACTGCAGAGTCTTAATAGTGACATGCACAACATAAACCGCTATAAAGACAATTTGTTTATAGGTAAAGGCTTTAGCTTCTCACTTGATGAGCTGTTTGTATCCCTGTAGTGTGTAAAGTATTAATTTTTATCTAGTAAGGAAACACTATAGTAGCGATGGTAACATTTTTTTTCTTTCAGGCTATGAGTTGACTGGCTTGGCCAGAGGTGGAGAACAGCTGGCTAAGCTGAAGAGGAACTATGCCAAAGCTGTGGAGCTGCTTGTGGAACTGGCTTCATTACAGGTTGGTGGGAGTTAAAAAAGAACGGGATCATCTGTTTCTCACTTTTCTGGAAGTACCATCTGTCAGTACTTGCAGCTTAATCTAGTCCCAGTGCTGCACAAAGTTGCAAACCCTTCTCAGCCATATTACTGCTTCAGATAAATCCTTATTCCTTATTACTAAGAAGAACCTTTTTTTGAGAGCGGGTATTTGTAACCCCTAATGTGCAGTATTCAGCATGATAGTGAGATTAGTAGAAATTCTACTTCTACTTCTATTATGCTTCTTATCAAGGACATAATTTGTAAAGCTACATTATAGGCTTGGCTTTCAAGCGCTGTTTGGTTTTGTGTACAGAATTGATGGAAATGTTGAATTTGTCTTGTAAATGTATTAATTATTTAATCCCATTCCATCAGACATCCTTTATTACTTTGGATGAAGCCATTAAAATAACAAACAGACGTGTGAATGCAATTGAACATGGTGAGTATTTTTCCATTTGGGATGCATAACATTTTTATGTCTCTGTGCAAGATGAGGAGCAGGGCCAAGGAAGCTACTCTTCTCTCTCGTTAGAATTTCTCACCAGTTCAAGAATGCTTTCTAGAAAGCATTACAATTAAGAATATTGTAGGAAAGAAAAAAATTAAAAGCCCAGTGGAACAGATTGGAGGACACAGAGATAAATGAATAGGCAAACATGAGAAAGTAATCAGGAAATTATAGTGAGAACCTACAGGACAAAAGTTTCACATTCTGTAGTCCCTGCTAGTGACTTTGACTTAACTGGTCAAGCCTGTTAACTAGAAGCAAAAGATACGATGTTTCTATGTGTTAGGATGTTCCAAGAGCTAGCATCATAAACTTCAAATAACTTTAAAATATATTTAAATCACTCTAATACACTTTAAAACTGTAATAGTGGTGCCCAGTGGAAAGGCTGGTGATATCTTGGTTTTGGATGGAACAGTCCTTATGTCAATACCCTGGTATTTTTCTTTGATCCGAATTCTTTATCGTTCATGTTCTTGTTTGTAAGTTTGTTTCTTGCCATTTCTTAAGTACTACTACAATCACAATATTGGCTGTGATTCCTTTTGCTGCAGTGTCCAGCGTATTTTGATTGTTTCACATTGCTTTCTGAGTTTTGATGTCCTGGATTTAATTATTTTTGTATGTACATAATAACATATGTCAGTCCATGTTTCTAAACCATCCTTTTCAGTAATTTTTCATAGACTGGTTTCTTTGAACATGCAGGCCTTAACTGCAGCTTATCACTGAGAATTTGACATAGAAATGGTTTCCTCTGCAGCCTTCCAAATAATTTTGGTAGTGCTGATAACAGGTGTCTTCTTTCAATGAATGATTCTGACACAGAGCTTGCCCAGTTTGGTGTTAAAGCTGTGCTTTGTGTCTTATCTTTTTCCCTTGTGTTAGTGTTGTATTTGAATATTTGTTTTCATTATGGCCATTTTAAACAGAGATAGTCCTGAGGGAAGGTGCTGTACTTAAGTTTCTGAAACAATGTGATGGAAGAACATAGCTTTAATTCAAATTTTGCCCACTTCTCAGGATTTTTTAAAAATTTTGTGTACTTGTCCATCAGGAAACAGTGTGATCTTCCATGAAGGACATAGATTTCCCTTAGCCAAAAGAATTACTAAATTAACTTCAAACAATGTCTGTGCACTGCATTAGATAACTTAGTGGCTAATATAACAGCAGTCCCAAACACTTCCTTATTTTTTTTTTTTTTAGTGATTATTCCCAGGATTGAGCGTACTCTTTCTTATATCATCACAGAACTGGATGAACGAGAACGAGAGGAATTCTACAGGTAATTATCAAAAGACTAGACTGTCTCTTCCTAAAATAGACCATTCCTCAGAAGGGAATTAGAACTATTCACCAAATTGGTAGCAAACATTGTTAAACATGACCTCATTCTTACTACACATTGAGTTTCCAGAGCTGGGCAGTCAGAGCTCAGCAATTACTTGTCAAAGTTATAAATTAATCCCTTCCTTGAAGTTGTACGTAGCTGTCATTGTTCTTCCAGAAGGAATTACGTGATACAGTACACTGAGGTGTTCTGCTTCAAGGACACCTCTGCCAATAAAGTCAATGCTCTGGGCCACCTGAAACAAAAATGTCAAGCCTGAAATGAATGAAAGAGGAATGAACTTGATTAAAGACAAGCAGAGTAGTATAATGCAGTTAGGGTCAAGAATATATAGTTTGGATAAGTTTTTCAATTGCAGCAGCTAGCAATAAAAGCCGTTTATTTTTGCCATTTTGCCAAATTTGATGTTTGTTACAGAATTTTTGTTTCCTGGGGAACTTTTCCAGGCATCTTTATCAAATCCAAGTTTTATGGCATCTTAGCTGCTAGCCTCCTTTCATATTTGCTCCACAGATAAAGCTGCATTTCTCTTCACAGGCTAAAAAAGATCCAGGAAAAGAAAAAAGTATTGAAAGAAAAATCAGATCAAGAACGGGAGCTGCGGAGGGCTGCTGGTGGGGAGACTGAGCCAGCCAATCTCTTAGCAGAAGAGAAGGATGAAGACCTTCTCTTTGAGTAAACCTGCACAGTTGTTGCATATGGAGCAGGGGACCCAAAATACAGATTGTCCCATTACAATATAATTCAAGACATGTTGCCTCCAAGATACTTACGTGGCTTCTCATGTGGTGTCCAAGTTTTGAGTTGGATTGTGGATTTCTCCTGGGAGATTAGAAATCTGAGAACTTGACTACAGCATAGGAGGAAAAGCAGAAATGGTCAGATGCTTTACTATCAGGAAAGCCTTCTATTCCATGTTCAGCCTGTTGCTTCACTTAGTAGGAATGCCTGTTGATAGCTATATATTGTTTTGAAGGATGGCTCTGGATTAGCCTAATCAGATTCGTCTAATTGCTCCCCTTCATAGTACAAGCAGAGAAAAATGTTACTTAGGGAGGAAGCATGTTATGTTCTTTACTGTTGAAGTATTAATGTTCAAGTTGCTTAAAGCCAGTATTGGCACAGCTGGTCAAATGCCTGTAAAGGACATTCTAGTTTTCTAACCTGTTCATGAAATCCACAGTCTTCTGTGATATGTCTTCATTGCACGATTGTTACCATTGGCCTAAAATATCTACGGTTTTAATTAGAGGTTCTGCCAACTTGTGTACTGTCTGTGCTAGAAACAAGTGTAAATTTTAACTGTTAAAATACCTGATGTCTGGCTCAAGTTGCTAGAAGATGGCAGTCTTAAAAGCTTATTGTGTTGATTTCAAAATAAAACCTCTGCTTCACCTCCTACCCCTGGCTTGGAAACCACACTGAGCACATCTCCTACAGCCTGTACTCACATTTACTTAATCTTTACTGCTTTAAATAAGTAACCATGGAGAAGTTGCTCCCTCCTGCCAAAAACACATAGAAACAACTATCCAGCTCGATGTTGCTGCAGATCTTCATTGCTTCAGTAGGCTGGCAAGGAAAGCAGGGTTGAATGTACAGCAGTTTATCCTTCCTGTGATTCTCATGTCCAAGGCTGATGAGTGGAGTTCAGGAGAGTGGCTGATCAGCACGCTGTCACTAAACTCTGCTCAGTTTGAAGGGCTGTTTTCCTAAAGACAAGCACAGAATCATTTAGCTTTGCAGACCTGTTACTGCCTCTCCCACAAGATGGATGGTGTCAGGTGTACAAAACATCTTGTAGGGCACTGATGGGTCACAGCATGTTTCACATTCAGCAAAGTGTCAGAAAGAAGACTCCTAAGATCCACTACAAGAAGTAAAATTGTACAGTGATTTATTTTAAATCTAGAAATATTTTACATTTTTACATTAGTGTGCAGTTCATGATGTCTCAAAATACAGAGTGCAGATACATGTATAAAAGTACAATGTGGGGCTAACCACAGGTCTCAGTAAAGTTACCTTAATTATTTAAGGCATGGAACCCCCCATCTAATATTTTTAAAAGTCACATTTAATTACATTCAAAAATTCTTTTATGCAATTCGGCTAACATTTATTTTTTAGTAAATCTGGAGTGGTAAAAATGCAGATACCCTCATTGCAGTCTGATACAGCTCACTACAAAGCCTGTGATAAGGTTGAAGAGTTTCACCAGTGAAGTCTATGTATTTTCTTTTATTCTTGAGGGAACTAGCACACATTCTTCATTAAGACAGAATAACTTCTTACACAAAGTAGTTCCAGGTCCAAGCTGGCAGCAGATGGACAGCCAGGTACATATTTCAGTGCTGCTCAAGCCATTCCTTTCAGCAGGAGACAAAGATAACACTGGTTAAAAGCTATCATAGCACCTCTCTATGGATATCAGTGAGTTAGTTTTGTGTGCCTTGGGAATTAAGGGAGGAGAGCTGAACTTCAAGCAACATGCTTTAAGTCTACATTCAAAAGCTCATTTGTATAAAAACAGATTCTGTACACCATTTCAGAAAAACTGGGGAGACAAACATGAGTGAAGTAACATTAATGGCATGATTTACTGAGACTGATGTTGCCTATGAACAATGAATACCTAAGGGGGTTCAGCAATCACCTTGAGCTGATTGTGACTGGCAGAATTTGGACAGCATGTACATTGCTGAGCTACGTTAACTTTACTCAACATGTTTTACTGCTCTCCACCTTCTTGTCCAGAAACATTCAATACCCAAAAGCCTAATACATCTACAATCATCCTTCTTGAAAAAGGGCAGAATCAATACAGTTTTTGCAATATACCTGAACACTGTAGTTGTCACAAACTATGGATGAAACTGAGAACATGCCTGCAATGTGAGGCAAAAAGCCATTATTTTGAATATCCAGCCCTTAGGCCAACTGTAGCACAGTATTATTTCTAACACTGACGTACTAAAGATAATCAAGTTTCCACCCCATTTTCTTTCTGAAGGGTCATTACTTATCCCCACTACTTGCTTAATTGTTTTTCAGCCCTCAATATTAATTAAACCAGCAAATAATTTTGCTTTATAACAAGGCAGGAATGCACTCTATACTTCAATTTTTCAATACAAAAATGTACTGATTATTAGTTCAGTACCCAGGACAATTAACTAACAATTTCTTTATACCTACTTTAAACTTTGAGTTCTCTAACTATGGGTGTGAATTTGTTCCATTTACATTTTAAGAAAGAATATATGCAAGAATATGACAGAATGGAAAACACTAACTACTTTTTCATCCTTCAACATTAAACATGAGTGAACTACACATTGACAAAACTCCAGTGTTTTACCTGTAGGAACAAAGAAACACTATGGCTAAAAGAGATATTCACAGTTAAGGTTCTTTGTGCTACCCAAACCCAAACCAGCCAAAATACTACTGTTCTTTTAGTATCAGCAACAACAGCCCTTCTGCAGATGCACAGCCATAGTAGGTAAACCTTCACAGCCAGAACCATTTGAAGATGCAGAGATGTTCCTATCTGCTTTGCAGAATGCATTAGGATACAGACCTTGCCTTTTGTTCCCTTGTTTCAAGTTTTTTGTTTTAACCATTAAAAATATTCCCCTTTCTTGTGACTTCTCAGTCAGTTACCAGTGTTTTACACATATTTTCACTGCAGTACTGAGCAAATGCAGGACAATACATTAGCTAGTGAATTACAATACTCCCAACGCAGTAGCTACATTCAGCTATTTTAATTCCAGTTAGTTGTCCATTAGTCCAACAGCTACAACATGAACCATTTGCAGATATTGAAAAACCCCACTGTCTTCCAATGTTCAGCACATCAGTCTATATTAGTCAGTATTCTGTTACAAAACATGAGAATTTTAGTTGACTTTCAAGCAGCATGTCTTATAACTATATATTTTCACAAAAATATTACCTCTGCCTTTCTATCTCTACCAATCTGTGAAACAGCGGCTCCAATTAGTCAGTATGTTTTAAAGAAAATACCATAAAAATATCACATCTAAAAGTTCAATATAATAGTCATCTTTGGACCTAAAATTACTGTGCAGTCAAATCTGATTTTAAAAGTCTGACTAAAAAGACTCAAGGATTGAAATATTTACATTATACACATTTTCCAATTACAGTGCTATTAGAAAGTGGAATGTTTGAGAATTAAAATATTAACTTGAGCCTCACAGGGCAGCTCCAGACCAGAGAAGCATCTTCATTCTATGTATTTTTTGAACAGGAGAGGTTTCTCATTGACATTTTTCATGTGTAGACTGCCCAATCATCTGTAGAATTATGCTCCTGAACTAGCATCATGGCCCACAAAGTCATTAAGTTAAGTGTTAAATAACATTCATATTTATAACTATGTGACAGCATGGACTATATATATACACACACACAAACACACTTAAAATCTTTGTCATAAGGTGATTCTAAGTTAAAAAAGGTGAATTTTTGTATAAAAGTAGTTGCTAGAAAAAAATCTATATAAAGCTTTAGAATTTAGTACTGACATGGTCTTGACTTCTAGACCACAGAGAAAGAAAGCTTGGACAATCTTTAGATCAGATAAATTGGCTCACAAGCTGATCAGCGTATTTTTCAGTAATACGCAATTTCACTGGCAAAGGATGCAGCCACTGAGGTCTAGAGCTCACATGCATTTATACTAGAATTGGGCAGACCTACACATGATCTACTTGGAAAGGTAACTAGATTGAAGTCCATTTGTCCCTTGGAACTGCTCTCATCGTAGCCAGGTGGAGGGCACCCACTGGGGTTCTGTGTCGAGCTTATTTATTAACCGAAGCAACTCTTGATATGCCTTATCGAGATCAGAATATACAATTGCTGTATCAAAGTAGTGGCCATTGTTCTGCTCCATCTCCCTTGTCTTCTCTATTATTTCTCTCAGCTCTTCTGGCTGCAAACAGAAACAGAGAGTTAGTGTAGGTGTGTAAGCCTCTCCCCCCACTGTAACAGTAGGGAAAGAGAACAACTTCAATTTTTTACACCAACTCTTATGCTGTTCCTATTGTCTATTGAAAAGTTTACAGGAACACTCAACTGTGACCCATAGTTGAAAGCTAAGGGCATTCAAGACAATCGTGACTGATTGGCCCTGAGTGGCAAAGAGTAAATAACGGCCCCAGGCTGAAGAAAATGAGGAACATCAAGCACTGCTCATTGCACAACACTGATCTCACTGAAGGAGACTGGAAATGGCAGAAATGGTCTGAATGGTGCAGGACAAGACAACATTTTGCTTGCACTACAAACACCAAGCAGCCAAAGCAGACAGCTGTGGCAATTGTTTAGTACACGGCAGAGAGAGCCACAGCGAGAGTTACACATATAAGTTGACCAAATCAACATAACATCAAGTGAACAATATAGCAGAAAAATGGAAAACACCATCTGGAAGCTGGAAGGGAGTATGTCAATAGCAACAATATTGCAGTGTAGTGTTGGGGAAGAAGAAATGGGAAGGTTTTATGGAAATTATTGCTTAGCAAAAGATGCTGGAGCATCAGAGGAAATAGAAATGAAGACAAACTTTGAAATACCAACCAGTGGATAGCTAGAGAAAAAAGGGTTCAAGCTGAATGATGTTACAACAGAAACTTGCATTTCCTCTGGAGTGGATCCGAAAGTAGAAAAACCAGTTTTGTAAGATTTAAATATGTAACAGCTATGGTAATATGAGGACTCTCATAGGCTGTATGCAAATGATGTAGAATTTGTATCCCATTCTAGATTGGTTAGTAGAAATTAGAATATTCATCATGGAATCTGTCTTATGTGGTTGCACGGGCTAGATTGGCTCTCTTGCAACTTCTTCTCCCTGCCCTCCTACCCTTTCCCTGTCTGGCCGGCACGGGGCTGCGAAAGCGGTCACATGGTCGGTCTCTCTCCCTTCCTACCCTCCTCCCAAATAAACCCGCATGCTTTGAAACTGACTGCAGAGGTTTTGTCTCCGTCCTTGCCAAGAAATCAACACTACAGTGTAGATAAATGATACAAAGGCAGAAGTAGAAATGTTTTGATTTCAGAATTTTTCTTACACTTAGATTCTAAAAGTATGTTTATTTTTCTCTTCTGCAACTTATTTTTGTATTTTATACAGAAATATTCAGGTATAATTCTTGAGTTAATTTTCTAAGGAGGATATTTCAAAAGGGACTTCAGGCCTTCAGGATTTTTTTCTTAGTCATTATACACTCTTGATAAAATCAGAGCAACATAAGGGTATATATGCAAGAAATACCCTTTTTCTTATCAGGGAAAGGGTTTGAGTCAGCAGCATGTACCCAACTGAAATAAATACAGCTCCAATACAATTAACCAGAAAGAAAACAGGCACAGTTTAACACCAAGACATGCATTCCTTTTTATTGAAATGGATTCCTTGACTACTGCAATAAAAATCCAGAACATACACAAGATGCAATATTTATATAAAATAAAGTTTCCTTCATAGCATAAACATGAAGGAGGAAACATACCCATTTAAAGACTATATTTGACTCGGGGGCAGGGGGAGGAAAGGAAAAAAAAATTCCTCTGTTTTAACACTTGGACTTCAATGGACTTTTAGATCTTGCACACAAGTAATAAATCACCCTTGCATCAAACAAGGAGAGCAAAACAACACAGCCATAGAACACAGCAAGTTTTGACTCCTGACCAACAGCCGTGTCAGGAATAACTTGGAATTATGTTGGGAAGATTGTTTTTCCTCAGTATGAACTGCATTATGCTCAATTAGCACTTTCAAGATACTGTGGTGGGGAAGGGCTCCCACCAATCACTGCAGGGTAGATTTCAGTTAAAAAGCTGATGATGAACCTATGCCACTGCCTGAGCAATAAGCACTTGGTATCTCATAGCCTGATTAGGAACTTTCCTGAGCTTTCAGATGCCCTGGTTTAATCTATGGCTTTCAAGTCCATTCTGCAGAACTAACTTCTGAGTAACTAAACTATCTGACCTAGATAAGCTGAGATCTTGGACATGACTCTGGTTAAAAATGAAAAGTGATCCCACAGGATCAAGCATTAAAATAATTTTATCTGAAGAGTTTTGGATTTTCAAGTAAATGCTTTTCCAAGGGCAGGTAAGTTCTTAAATGAAAACCAGTTATCCTTTCCTCCAAAGAATTACTCCCAGGTTGACTTGAGGACAAAACTGGGTTTTCCACAGTTTTAAAATAAAAGGTTGTGTTTTTTACCCAACTGCAGGGACCTCCGATGAAAAGACACTGTGCCCCAGGATTACTGAACTAGCAGTGCATTCCCTTGTCTAATACCTCTCACATTCCATTAGGCAAAAGCATCCTTAGCATGGTCTGCCTACAAGCCTGGAGCACAACTACACTGGCTCATTGCAGAGGTGATCGCCAGTACCATCACTGTGTCCCAATTCCAAAGAAAGGGCACATACATTTGTTTACCAAACCCAGCATGGTTTCAGAAGAAGTGTAAGACACCTTACCTTTGGGTTTTTCCCTTCTTTGGCCAATAAAGCACGTAGTCTCTCTTGTGAAGGTGGTGCAACAAATATAATATATGGCTTCAAGTCAGAGTTACGTAGTGTTTTCAGTGACTGCAAAAATAGGATTTATTAAATATTTAACACTTCCACCCAGGAAAAGGACATTTAGTGATGCATTATTCACAAGCTATAACTGATAATATACTCTTCAAACACAACAACTGTACAATATATTAACAGCAATATAATTAACTGTAACAGTATTCAGAGTTCAGACACCATTTCCTATGAAATTTTTATTACAGCATTTTTCAGCTTCATGAAACTGAAATATTTACTTTTGTTCAAGAAAAATTTTCATAACTAAGCTGAAGGAACAGATCTTTCGGTATTCAAAAGCAATAAAGAGGTCAGCATTGACATTGACATTGAAGTAATGTCTTACAATGGCAAGGAAAGCTATCAGCTGTGAACAGAGAGAAGAGTCTTTAAATATTACGGTTTGCTTGCAAAACTACAGTTTAGCCTTTTCTGTTTTGAAGATTAAAATACAAGGTATCAGATGCACTATTAGTGTATGTGTAGCATTTTGCTTTGTCAGGTTACAGAATATAAAGAGGCAGGAAATGAAGAGAACCAAATTGTTGTTTGATTTTTCCAAAAGGCTCCCTCTCTTTGTCTTGGGGCAAACAACTTGTCTCTGACATAAATTTTTACAGCCACAGAATTAAATTTTTTAAGAGTTATGAATTTTCATCTCATGACATGCTTTGCAATACCCACGAGCTATGCTAGTAAAGTATCACAAGGTCCCAGCTGGTGATGACTAATTGATGATTAATTATAGCTTCAATATTACCAGACTTTACTGATATGTCTGTTTTAGGGCTTCTTTTGCAGCATCTACTACAGCAGCAAACCTCATACATATCATGTGTATCAGAACAAGGGCTGCATTCCAGGACTCTCCCTCTTTTCATATTCGACTGAATTTCCAAATTGAGTTATGCAAGCACAGTTTCTCTCTTCATGACCAAAAGGTCAGAGCTAAACTTCTTGTCAATACTGTTGGTGTGATGTACTTCAGTCCTGAACTGGATTTGGAAACTACATAAACATTCCTGAACCACACTTTCCAAGTATAATCACAAACCATTTCCTCTCCATCTTCAAAAACCTCAGAAATCACAGAGTAATTGGAAGATGGAGAGACACAAATCTTACTTTAATTCATTTTTTAATTCAGATAGTTTCCAGATGCTTAAAGTTGGTGAAAACTAAGGCCTCTATCACCTGCAGCACAGATAAAGATGTGCATATTTGCAAACAAGGAACTGAGTAGAGTCAGCTGAGCATCACTGAAGGAAAACTTGGCATAAACCTGAGTATGGATATTGAAAACACACTCATTTTATAAACCAGACAGAGCTCTACACATATTCACAGTAGCTTCTATAATTAAAACATGACAGGCAAGAGCTTTGCCGTACCTGGGTATGAAGATTTAAAAGGCATATCTTGCCCGAGTTGATGACTTGCCGCACGGAGTCTATGCTCGTACCATAGAGGTTCTTCTCAAACTCTCCATATTCAATGAACTTCCCTGCAGCTATGTCACTCTCAAATGCCTGTCGGGAGATGAAATGGTAATCCCTGCCAGCTGCTTCAGTCTCTCGCCTACTCCGAGTAGTATCTACAAACAAGAGACAAAACAGAAACTGAGACAGTGATACACATGCAGAACTTAAGAAAGTGTATTTCTCTTAGCAGACATATTGCTAACCACGCAAACCACCCCCCCCACCCTCTCCCAATAACCCAACACAGGAAATATCCAATAAATCCATTTATTTTATTTTCTACAATGGTCATAGTTCATGGTCAGATTAAGTTGTCAAACTTAATTTATAGGTCTCTTTTACATTAAGTAGAGGAAAAAGATAGTAAACCACAAAAGGAATAGTTTTAACCATGCAGTCGTGTTCTGATTGTGGAAACAGCTATTAGTTGTTTTTCAACGAATATATAGTGCCAAGTTGTTTGTAAACATAATCTAGGATACATTTGACATTAAAAATATAATATTTACTGAAATATAAGTGGTTTGGGACAGCACTAAAGACACCCAAATTAAAATTTACACAGGACATTTGGTTATGAATTTTTTTCCCAATATACTGTTTTCTTTTTTGAACTTCTGTAACTCACTCCAATTTTATTCAAACTGATAGAAATGCATGTCTTATAATGCCTCTATAACATTGTGTTTGTAACACTGGATTTGCATTCACTTCCCAAAGCTATTTTTTGCCACACATGAGATAATTTTATTTGTCCTTTTTTCAAGAGCTCCTGCCAAATATATCCTGCCCCAAACCCCCAAGCTCCTAATTACTCTTTCCAACACAATAGGATTTGTCTGCAGACAAGGTTTAGAATAAGGAATCCTATCTGCCCGTCACACTTACGGGGCACAGCGGAGGCAAAGCGATCCACTTCGTTATTCATAAGTCTCTGCCGCAGCTCATTCTGGCCGCAGTTCTGGGCGCCGATCAGGACAATGGGGCGTTTCCTATTTGCTGGCTGATGGTACAGTGACATCTCCTCGTAGGTCAAAATTTCCTCATTGTCATAATCTTGAGACACAACAATAAAACAGTCACAACATACTTTACCTGCCAGTTCCATCTATTGCCTATCATGCAGTATCAGGTTTCAGGTAGCTCCTGACTCTCTGCCCAGCATCTAACTCTGAGTCACCAAAGCAACAGAAGCCCAAAGATCATCATGTGCCCAGTAAGATGAGAACTTTTTTCCCTTTCTTGGCAAAAAATAATGTTTCCACTTATTACTCCTCATATAACTAGTAGCATAAACACAAAAAACAACTTTTTTGCCAAGGAACAAGTTTCTAGTACAAGAGTAATACTTATACTCTACAGCAGCAACCATCATCCCAATCCCAAAGTACTTTTGTAAGAACATAGTATAAATAGTCTATAAAATGTCTGTGAAGAAAGTTTCCATTAACAAAATTTAATTATGCAGAGTGAGATGACATTACAAAGCCATAACTGGTTCACCACTGTAAAATTATGAGTGCTTCTAAGCCTAAAAAGCTATCTCTTTTTTATCCCTGTCATCTGGGCTTTATTAAAGACACCGAATGACCCTACAAATCCTGTCACTTGTTTTACATCTTTCACTACATGCTACAACACAGTATTGCTGTCACACAGAACATACTGCTAGTATTTCTAACACCATATCCTGAATTTCTGCATTCTTTTCACAAGGCTATTTGCATAATCTGTTATAGTAGTTTATAATTACACACGTAGTGCAAAAGTTGCTCCTTACCATCATTTTTATTTGCATTGTACAAAACCTTTTTCCGTTTCTTTTTGTTTTTTTTCGCGCACCAGAGTTTTCCTAATAAAAAAAAATTATGACAATCAAACACCCACACAGCAAATATCTTCTTATTCCACCCACTTTTTGGATCTTTTAAGTGGAGATTTTATTCTGCAGTTTTTAAAAGGCATAATATCCTTTTGTTGATTACAATGGTCTGGTGTATTAAGCAAATATCAAGGACTTCAACCAAGTGATGGCAGATAAAGTTCTTTACAAAAAAAGGGGCTTTCCAAATTCTCTACATCATCCTAATTACATCACATATAGTTATGAAAACCCCATGTGATTTATACATCAAAGTGCTAAATTCAGACTTGTATTTATATGAAGAATGTTAAAAAACTATCCCACTTGCATTATTTAAAAAAACGCCAACACAACAGAACTTTCTACAACTCCACAATGACAAGGTTCCATATAACACTAATTAACACCTCTAGAAAAGATTTTTTTTACTTGGAAAGCATATATCCCACCTGATTTTTCAGGCTCCTTGTCTTCTTCTATGGTTTGCTTCATTGCTTCTCTTTGTTGCTGAAAACTTTTTCCTTGATGCATTAAAAAAAGCACAAGAGACATTAACATTTAGAAACCATTTCCATGCTTTTTTGTAATGACTTATTCATTTGACTCTTTCCTAAGATTTTGATCCAGAGATTCAGATCTCTGAAGGTTCTAGTAGAATGGAACATACAGAAGAAATTTTAAAAGAGAAATCAAAATTTTGAAAGAGAAAACAAAATTGCTTCAAAACTGGTTTATTACTTAAAAAAATATATTCATCAAGAGAGACTTGCAGAGCATTTGTACTATACTAGACCGTTTTGCCTGGAAAAGTGAAACCACTGAAAAGACTACATTTCTCCAGTATGATGATGTGGATTTCTAATTATTTTTGTATGTCAAATGTGTTCTATTTATATAAAATATTTTGAACCTTAGTTTAAAAAAGACTATATATATATATTTAAATCAGTGTTTCTTTTCATTTATTCAAGCATCATAAAGTTACAGTGTGATATTCTATGGAATTTGAAAAGTCTTCTGTTCACAGTGTTTAACAGAGCAAGTTCTTTAATGAACTAGGCTGCAGTACATACTGCAATGCAAAAATTATGATTAGACTTCAGTGTCTGAAAACGCTGTTATCCAAAGACCCCCAAACAATGAGAAAGGAAGTCTGTCACAAGAAACTGAAGCCCTTTGTCAACTGAAAACATGCTGAAAAGTCACCACAAAAAAGGTACTGTATCAAGTAGTTTACTTGAAAAAGGTAAGAAACCTCAGAGTTGTGTGCGTCTCCAGAGAACAAGTAGGCTGCAGTCCCACATCTGTGATGCAGCCGGCAGAGGGAACCCTGCATCCACAGAGTCCCCATGGTGGAGGAGTAAAGGAAGAGCAGAGTGGCTCTGGAAAGGTGCAGGGAAAGCAAGGAGCTTTACTCCGCAGTTATCTCTATACATAGTGATGCCTCTAAAAGGCCAACTTTTAAGTGAATTACATAACCAACAGTAGGCTCTGTTGCAAATGGGTCAAAGTAACAGATGGATTTAAGGGTATACAAGTCTTTGAAAACCTGAGTATTGCTCCTGTGGCCATGATAACTACTGACTGCCAAGCTTTTTCTAGAGCTTTATTTACCAGGGATAAGGCCTGCCAACGGCTGATTATCTTCATCTCCATCTCTGTAAGCCTGCCACCAGTTTGGATCTTCTTGACTGATCACATGAAGAATGTCCCCTTTTTGAAAAGACAGGCCTAACTCTCGGCAGGGGACATAAGGATCATCAGAGGGATCGTAGTCAAAATGCGCTTTCACGTGTATCTGTAGGAGATCAAATGAAAGAACAGAAGAAAAACATCCCAATGACTTGGGAAGAATTAAACCTTGTCTTCCTGTGATCGCATTGGAGTTACGATATATAAAAAAATCTAAAATTCTATAAAACGGAAACCTTAGCTGGGACATACAGGAGTACTGCAATGGAATCATTAGGTTAGCAATGGAAACGACACAGGTATGCTAGGCTGGACATAAAGGCTTAAATTTAATGTACAATTTCCTCAACATTACAGAAGACACCCCCTCCACCAGCTACTGATTTAAGTTCTTTGCATTTAAAAAGCATCAGAGGTATTCTGATTGGCTGAAGTACTTCATAAACACGCAGACTGAAACCCATTTGCTGGGCTTTAAGTGAAGTTTCACTTGTAAAGTATTTTGTCACCCATCATTAATGTTTGGGCATTCTTTCTTCAAACTCTTGAAACTGTCTTTTCCTCACAAAGCATATTGGCATGTGTCAACAACCCAATTTTTTTTTTAATACATACACACACACACATATATATACACACACGAAATACAGAAATTCAAAACAAGAAGCTCAGAACCACAGGAAGTTCCACCTTTACAATTCCTTACTATTTCAGAAATGGACTTAAAATCGTACTACGAGTTTCAGTTTAAGATCATTAATAATTTTTAACAGTTAATTCAGGTATTAGTCTGGTAACAATTACAATCAATTTAAATGGCTGTCTTTTGGGTTCATTCCACAATGTAAAGGACTGGCAGAAGAACTTTTTACACACTACTGGTAAAACAAAGAATGTATCACCAAGCACAAGAACACCTGTAGAACTACTTACAACTGTCTCCTTCGCAGGAGGCGGCTTGCTCTGCTGACTGGGAATCAATACAAAGGTCAGAGTACCATGCATGTCAGCCTGAGAGGAAAAATAGACTCTTCAAATACAGTATCAAAATATGGCTTAAGGTTAAGAGTTTCAATAAGTAATATATTTCAGAAAACGCTTTAAAAATTCCCATTAAAATTTGTTCCTAACAGTGCATCATCTACCCCTTAGCTGATTTACACTATATAGTACAGATACAGACACAGTGATTCAGTCACACTAGAAAGCTCAATATTGATATCTGGATTTTAAAAGCCTAGCATTCTTGAATAGAAACTATTTCTATTTGAAATGGAGCAGCTGCCATTCTGTCAAGCAGAGACTTAGGAGAAATGGATAATAATATTCTCTTGTTCTGTTCAAAAATACCAACATGTGAGTCTACACTGGGAAGAAAAAATGTATGAAAAAAAATTATTTTTCTAGAATTGCTTAAATGGAACAGTATTTTCAAATCTAAACATTTCTACTATGATTTCATGCTATTAACACTATTAAAGAATACAAAACACTGTTTAAAAATTTAACATACTCAAATCCTGCATATATGTAAAAGTCTTCAATACCAACACTCTAGTCAACCTTGCTAAGAACGTAGAACATGATAAATGTCCTGTCATTAAAGAATTCTTCTATGTTTACGTCTTTTCATATGCAAAATATGGTTGCACACATAAAAAGTCTCAATAAATTGCAAGTGACAACCTGTGACAAGGTTTACAGGCGTTTCACTTCCTATTCACCATTCTATGAAGCGTAACACAATTTATCCTGTAGAAAACAGCAGAGAATGCATGTATCTCGAAAAATTCGGAACCAAGGCTTAAATAAAGTAAATGTAACTTGAACATAACATGATGAGACTGCAAGAAAGGAAAATCCATGATTATCAGTATGCATAGTTCCATGAGGAATGTATATAATCTCACAGTGATCATGTGAACAGTCTAAGCTAAAAGTCACGTGCAGTTTATTATCATTTGAGTAGCAAGTAGTAAGGCAAAACTAAGGAGGAAAGTAATTTCCTTCTCCTGTGCTTGTTTGAAGTGTTTTGGGGGGTCTGAAGCATTGCAGAACATCATTTCCACATTACAAAATACAAATGACAACATATAAAGAATGAAAAGTATTATTTTAAATTAATTACATTAAAATATATTTTAAAAACCCACAAGGTTGTGTTTATTTTGTTCTTAATTTTCAGCAAGTAATGTTCTCTTATGCTAATGTATTGTGGCTTTAGATCTTTTGGTTTTTTAACCCTAGGTAGCAGGAGCTGCTCAGAAGCAGAATAAGCTCTCTGCAGTGAACTAAACTGCCAAACTTGAACTACTGGTTAATCACCTACAAAACACTCTTTTCAGATGCATAGCACTTAGCTAAATATGGCTTTAAAAAAATACACATGGCAATGGTGACAGTTACAAAACATGACAAATCTCAGATAGTTCTCATCCAAAAAAAACATGGACATCAAAGGCTTTTCATAGAATTGTAAGAATCTACCTAATCAGTTTAAAAACAATAAAACAAAACCCCCCAAACCTCACACATTTCTGCCTCTGTCTCCTTCCACTTGATCTCACTGTATAAAATAAATAAAAAATTTTATCAGCGAATTTCAGAAAGAAGTCCAACTGAGGATGGAAATTTTCCATTAAAAACAGTGTCTTACTGTACGATAGAGCAACTTCATCTATCGATATTGCTACCTACTCTTCCTACAATAAACAACCTACAGCAGAAACTAAGTCTCTGTCCTGATTCTGATTCGTCTGTAGAGCATAGATCTAAGTAATTTGAAGATTTACTAAATATGTTTCTCCTGTATTTCTCCCCAAAACTCCCACTAAATAAGTCCTAGTTAATATTTCCAATGTTTTGTGCCAAAGTTATAAATTAATCTCTAAAAAAATGTCATTTTCATCTGTTTTCACTTTGACAGAATGATCTTGCCTATTGCAATCGGACCAAAGATTCAGAGTCAGGCTCCAGGTGTCTTGGACACTGATCCAAAGCAAGTACCAGGGAAAAGCTTGGAACAAATGCAATTGGGCAACAGAAAATACTGGTGGCAATTGCTAGCTTTTGACATTCTGTCTCACAGGGCCTTTTGGAAAGTGAGTACCTCTGCATTTACTAATTCCCGATGGATTTCTTGCCTAGCTGCTTTTAAACTAAAGTATAATTTTGTCATGAATGATGTAATAAGCAAGAAAACATCTATGCAAGTAAACCGCTAGACAAAAGGGCTTTCATCAGGAGGGAAAGAGTAACAAATCTAGTCACATAAAGGTCCTGAGTGATACAATTTGTGGTGGCTTAAGTCTGGCCAGCAACCTAAGCACAGACTAGCTCCAAACCCACTTCTCTCTCCCAGCAGGATGGGGGAGAGAACTGGAAGCCCAAATGCAAGAAAAAAATCTAATGGATTGAGGTAAAGACAATCTAATAACTGAAGGAGAAAAACCCCCACCCAACAAGTGATGCAAAAGCAATCACTCACCACCCAGTGTTTACTGCTCAGCCTGATGTTACATGGCAAGACACATCACTGTGGTCAATTCGGGTCAGCTGTCCCAGCTGTGTCCCCTCTCAACCTCTTGCTCACCCCAGCCTACTTGCAGGCAGGGGACAGAGTGAGAAACAGAGACACTGTGCAAGTGCTGTTCAGTGACAGCTAAAACACTGGTGCATTATCAACACAGTTTCAGTCTAAACCCAGCCTAAAAGAGCATCATATAAACTATGAAGAAAATTACCTCCAAACCAGCCACACATGTATTCATTGTGGACTCAGCCAGAGACAAAGATGAAAATTACAGCTTTTCAGAGCCAAACAAAAGTTTTTCTTAGAAATCATTAGAAGTAAGTCTAAGGATAACAGCTTGACTCTTCCACATTTGTATACTTCATTTTTGCAGGTAACTACCATTAAGCTTGTTAATATCCTCCTACGCATCAGAAAGAAAACTTGAAATGGCCCTCCGCATGCGAAGACCAGCTACCAGAATGAAAATACTTTTGAGGCTAAATATGAGTAAAATGACAAGCAGAGTCAACAGGCTTCAGACTTATGAAATGAGTATTTATTGCAGAGAAAACAAGAAGTGTTCAACTCACCAGCAAGTCAAAAACTTCATTAACATCTTTTCCACGGATCTCAATGCCATTGATCTCCAGAACTTCATCCCCTTCATGTAACAGCCCACTCTTCTCTGCAGCACCTCCTTTGACTATTCGACTAATGATAACAGAATCCATTTCATTACGAACAGTAGCACCCTGTGTAGTAGGAACACATTCTGAATTTATTACATATATGAAACTCAAAGCCATCTATTGTATATATTCCAAGCCAGTGGAGAAACTAGGCTGAAAGAAAATGCAAGTAACAGCTTGGATGAATACACACAATGCTCCAGTTCAAAAAAACCACTGCTTAACTCCTTCGACCTACCCTAAAGACTGGAGAATTTCATTGCTCCACACCACAACATTAATTATTTCTTTAGAAACACAGTCCTAAGAAAACTTTTATTTGAAAGACGCAAATACATAGATGACAACTGCTAAAAAACCCCCAAAACCAGAAACTAGCCAACACAAAAAACCTACACCTGATTGGCACAAGCTCCCTTGCAGCAAGCTTGGATAGTGACTCTTGCCAAGGAGCTCTGTCAAAACCCAGAATGAAGGGGTCAAATTCAAGGGGCCAAATTCAAGTTAAACCTAAGTTTATGGTCTATGACTGTTTCTCATTTTGGAGGGAGGGAGAGTGTTTACAAGTTAAACATTACCTTCGCATTCGAATTCCAAACATTTCATAGCCATCTGGAAAGAAAAAAAGGCTACTTCCTTAACATATAACTGAGTAAGCACCAGTACTTACCAGTGGTATATCGCGAGCTTTCTCAATGCGAACTATTTTAACTGTCTCCCCTCCATACACGCCAACATTGTCATAAATTTTTTCATCTGTCATAGGCTCTGGTTGCATTTCTTGTTCTGCAACTTTATCATGAGCCAGTAAAAGTGCCTACAGTTAAACAAAATGAGCTTAGTTACAGAAAATATCACACACATATATACATACAAAATAGCACATGAAATTCTGCAATTTCAATAGTCTCTGCACATTGGAACACTGCATAATGACTCAAGCAACGAAAAAAATAATTTATCACAGCTATGTAGCACCTACTCTTCTTCAAAACTTTCAGACGACAAAATCATAAAAAAGCAATTTTGAACACAACTGTGATTGTACTTCTATCTTATCCATACTAAAAAAACCTGACACTGGTTTACTATGTATGTGACTGCCGACTCAGACATAAGTTTTGCCCTGAAAACTGCTTTTACATCACCACCCCAGGACAAAATTTCTTTTATACACCCTATGGTAAGTATGAAGCAACTGCCAAAGGTAAAAACACAGATAAGCAAAGCAGCTCATGTGTTGCCCTGTTCCCACCGACCTACTGCTACATTATTTTTGTGCAAACTACCCTGTAATACGCATAGACTATAGCAAGGGCTGAATACAGTCATGGAGTACACTTCAGGAAAAAGTTCCATTAGTTTCTGGAAATTGCAAATTCCTTATCCTACAAAAATTAGTGTTGAGGAATAAAACTCATCCTCGCCCCGTCAGCCCAAGGCAAAAAATAAGTTACGCTGAAAACAGCATCAAGAAATAGATTCACTTGATTAGAAGTTTCGTTTTGTTTTACCTGCATGTGAGGGGCATTCAGCAAAGCATTAAGTTCCTGTCCATCCTTATGGTGGCTGGGTTTCAAAACACTCTGTACCTAGAAAGAAATCAAGTAGTAAAACTCTTAATCTAGGCAGCGATTTATCAATCCTTCCTCTCCTACTGAAGCACGACCACGTACTTGGAATTATTCATTTTACTGAAAGTAAAGTATATCCATGTAGTTGTTACACTATTGCTGATTGATTAATCTGGTTGACATTAGGAAAACATGCATTGAGACCACAGGACTAACCCAGCACATCTTGCCTTAGTAATAATCTACTAAATCTAAGTTGGTATCTAGTACCTCACAAAGATTTGTCAATACCAGAGATTGGCAATGAGCTCAGGTATCACAAAGATGAACACACAAAAAAATTAAACTCTAGAACGTTAGTGAAAGTTAGTGATTTCATGTCAGTGAAATCAGTTTCAATGAAGAGTAGTATGTGAATACTCTGGGCTTTTAAACTGGAGTAATTTCTTTTTACCATGACTAACGCTTCTCTTCCTTAAAAGCAGACAATCATATCCTTATTATGCAAACTATTTCCACCAACAGCAAGGCCAAAGATTCTGAGACAGGTTTTGCAATGTATCCTGGAGCTCCTGTCCAGGAAGTGTACAAATCAAAACTTCAGAAGGTCCCTCCCTGAAAAACTGGTTTCTTTGGCTGGTTCCAAAATAATCCACACTAACACAAGGATAGTTTTTGCTCAAGCAGCTTCAATTGCCAAAATAGATTTTTCCTTCTCATATAGTTACCAAACAAGCCTAACCATCATCTCATAGAGAAAGCCAAGAGCAGGGAAGTCCCCTTACGTAAAGGTGAGGCTGAAGATACTTCCTAAAGTCATTATCCTCTGGCCTAATCTGACCAAAGGCACACTAGTCCAACAGCACAAATGAATCCAAAGACATCAAGAGCAGATTATACAAATCAGAGCAGCAGCTTTCAGAGAAATAGAAAACATTTTTTCAAGAGCTTTTTACTCTTACAAATGAGGTAATGTGACATCAGAGAATCAAGAAATCAAAAGTTTCAATGAGAAAATAATTCAGCTTTTTGTATGATCCAACAGTATCTAAAGGTCTGAAAAGCCTCGATCCTAGGAGCAATTATCTACAGAAATGCTAACAACTATCTTGGATGCTACCAGATAACAGCACTGAAAACTTCCAAGACAAGATAATTTTAAATTCTAGAAGAAGCCACTAAATGAGCTGTTCCCATGGAGCAAGATCCTCACGTTGCCAAGCAAAGTGTCACACTGAACATGTTCCTGTGCTTCACAATAAACCCAGCACAACCTCCAAAAGCCTTCCTTCTGACACCCCTAGAACATGCCACATGGTGAGCAAATGTAGTATAGCTTAAAAAGGTCAAAGAAGCCAGATTTAAATAATTTTTTAACTGGTTTCTTCAAAACCAGAGAGAACAGGAAGAGTTCAGCTTCACAAAGTCCTGACTTCAGTCATATCTCTGAATTAGTCTGGCTTAATTCTAGGATGTCACACAGCAAGCAACACTGCAAAACACATTTCACTGACAAGTTTCCTCTGTTTTGAAAGAAAAAATTCTTCTATACAAAAGACTTGCTCACAGAGGCTTATTTAAGGTCTCTAACTCTCTAATGACTTTGAATTCCTTTCTTGAAGAAGCTACAAGAATCCTTAAAGCCTTATTTATCAAATCTTTTGATCTTTTTACAGGAAAACCTACTCAGAAAGCAACTTGGAAGTCCTGCAAGGAACGCTATCTTCTGAATGCAAGGGCAGAGGCTGGGGATTTGACAGTGGAAAAGAAAGCAATCTAGTCCAACCAGTTTACTGCATACTCTGTGTGCAGTAAACATCCTTTATTCAAGTTGAATTTCTGCTTTGAATAATTTGATTATTCAAAATTTTAATATCCCCTCCTTCTTTAAGAAAAAGATACATCTCATTTGTTTATTTAATGAGGCTCTAGGAAAGCTTCAGGCTGCCCTATACACCATTTATTGTAGCAGTAGTGTTCCATGTCAGAGTCCTTTGTAACTCATGGCAATGAGTCCCACAGCTTTATCAGACTAAGAAATCTGAAGAAGCCTGTCATTCCAGAAGTGACACACTACATATAGCATAGGCAATTCACACTGAGTATGTGGCAGTAACTGTATTTTCTTAACTCTTCAGACTAGCTTTTATCATTAATCATGTTAACTTTAATTCAAGAACCCCCCAGAAGCTATCCATTTGGTTTCATTACACACCCCACAATTTGTAGATATGTGCTAGAGTGATATTAAACATTCAGAAATTAACTGCACCTGCAAAATTCTGTCGTTGTTTAATGGCAGGTGAGTAGGACTGTCAGATGGAACATGCACACATGTTCTAGTGCACCTTACACCAGGAGTTATGAGCTTCCAGTGCATCCCCTCAACAGTCCTGATCTGGTTTATTTGTCTGAATTTGCAGAAGCAAACAGTAACAAGACCAAAGCATTTAGGAACATAGTGTATATAAATTGAGCCTATTAAGTATATTTAATAGCAAGAATTTCTTTAAGGTATTTGGTATGTGCTGTTAAAGGCCAAAAGTTATAAACTGTCTTGAATGCTGTATCAAATATTCCTACAACGTCAAAATTCAGACCATGTTCCCATAATCCTTGCCCCCATCTTGGTCAAGTTTAAATGGATTTAAAATCAATTTAATTACACTTGATGTTTACTGGCTATTTTTATTTGAGACTTGGAGTACACCCCATTGCATGAAGATTAGCTTTCTCAAATAAAATCCTTAAGCTCAAGTGCTTCATTCCACCTTTTAAATTCAACTGAAGTTTCTTAAAAAGAAAAATCTTGAAAAATCTTGTTCATGTCTGCTTATCAGAATTGGTGGGAAAAGTTAACTGTACATGTATACTATTAATTTTAAAGATTTTCTAAAGAGGACTAAAATTTTTTTTAAAACTACATAATATTAATTATTACCTTTTTTTTAAGGGAGGATGTTTCATGTTGCAGTGTGAAATTGTGTTGCAAACTGCCTTTTCCTGTTAGAGATGCTCTCTTCCACAGTATGAAGCCTCAAACAAAGCATGTCTGTAGCTTTAAACTGGGGCACACACTCCAAACACTTTCAGAGTTATACACTGCCGCTTATGACCTGTGCACTAAAATATGCACACTAGCACTACCTGCTATTTAAAATTAATGTCATGCATGTATCAGCTATTTTTCCTTCTTGTAATGTCTTCTGGCTTTTATCATCAAGATGTTATCAGTATCTTAATCCAGGCTTTTGCAAGTGTCTTTGCAAAAACACCCTGAAGTAAGTAAATGAACTCCTTTCTGGGAGAGTTTCCCATGTCCGTGGTTAGAGATAGAAAAAGCGAAAAATAACAAAAAATGAGGGTACAAGAAAAAACTTCGCCATGCAAGACAGAAACTTAGGATTAAAAAATACCCCACACCAACAACAACTCAAAAAACCAAAACAAAAACATCACCAACTTTTCCTGAAGCAGAAATAATTTCCTCCCATACTGCTACCATAATAAATACAGAAGCCTTTCCAAAATGAATAAAAGATCTGAAAACCAAGCATAAGATCTCCTATTCAGGAAAGACAAGGAAGTACAGAGTGATGTGAATGGAGGCCTCAAGGTATCCTCTTGAGACGCTTCTGTCAGACACAGAAATATCTGTCCTGAATTTCTGGCTCTATCATTTCAGGATGTTATTAAGCATATTGCAAAATACAAGTCACTTAACTACACAAGAAGCTGAATCACTGAGAAACTAGAGTACATCTGAAAATGGGAACAGACATATGCAATATGTTGACTTTTCAGGAACTTCAAGGCTGGACAAGACAGGGAAGGAGATGAAGAGTCAAAGTGAGTGCAGTGATATGTTTGTCTCTTACGTAATAGTCTTGTGGATAATGATCAAACTGCATTGGTTTAAAAATTTTGGATTAATGAAATATTTTCTTTTTGCTTAACTTTCTTCATGGACTGTTATGAGACACAAAACTGGCTTTGCACAACCCTCTGATTTTAGGATTTACCAAATCACCTGAAAAAAGGAGAAGATGTTGGAAAGTTAAGGGGCAGTGAAAAATGGGGAGAAACGTCAAAGTTTGAAAATAGACCTAGTTTTCCTAGCCATATTTTCTTATTGGAAATTCCTTTAAAGTACCAAATAAAAGGACATAATATTCATGAAGGAAAAGAACCAGCTTTCTTAAGGGCTACAGCTGTGATACCCTGTATTATAAAAAGAGGTTCAAAAATTCTGGCTTGTATCAGAATGAAATCCTAAACTAGCCTATGTAAAGTGGATATTTGGGGGAGTAGTTTACAAACAGAAGTTAACGGAAAAGGTTCCTCCAGACTCACACACATGGAAGAAGCCTAGTGAGGATTTTGAAGCAGGCTTCAGGCTGATGAATAAGCCAGAGGGAAGCTCACATGCACTGCAAACATATGGTTACAGTGGGTTGATTAAAAGTCTTCACAGATTTACAGAATATTCTAAAGTACTTCCATCTGCTTCTGGTACAGTCTTACTGACAAACCTAAACATGAAAATCCTAAGCTGAAGTTTAATCACCACCTGCACCTTCAGATCACATTTAAAAGATGTCCCTCAGTAACTTCTTCTGCAAGACTCAGTAATTTCTTCTGCAAATGAACTTCAAGTTTGCTACAATGCTGCTGGCTTACAAGCTTAAAGTCTAGTCAAAGGAAGGAGAGTGGAAAAAGCTGTTGAAAAAAAACACTTCAGGGAGAAAGAAAACCAGATACTAAACCAACAAACCCCAAAACTCCACCAACACGCACAACCTGCCGCCATACTGAAATACTCCAACCAGTGTACCTGAGTCAGTTTGGTTTGCCAGGTGCTGGGTGCTAAATGCTGGAGCCTTTACCCAGCCCCTGGATCTGGCTTTGCTGAACACTACAGTGCTAGGCTTGCACTGATATTCAAGCTACGGAGGTCAAAGTCAACAAACAAATATTGGTCAAACATGTAACCACACTTCGCTACAATATATACTTGGAAAATTGTGGGCCACTGAAAATTGTGACAAAAGTTACTAACTGACCACTCAGAATATTGTAACAATTTCTAAAAAATGTTTCAGATCTTACAAAAGAGCCCTGTCCGACAAAAAAAAGTTTAATCACAGCAGTAATTAAAACACTGAAATTAAGTGTTAAGGGATCTGCTGCTCACTTTAAAGCAGAATGCTTGTTTCCAGTAGCCTTGTATTTTCAGAGATGCCTCTCAGTCTAAGAACCATGGCTCAACAAGACGAAAGTCAGAGTAAGAGAGAACTGCAACTCAATTCCTGACGGCTTGAAATAAAGAATACCAACGGAAAGGGACTTAGATTGTCACAACCACTCCCTTTTCCTATGTTTAAACATAGAACCTTTTCTGTTACATATCTATCATCCATGCTAAAGAGGGAGTTCCTACCCTCAGAATATTTTTCTGGTTAGTGTTTGCTGTATCCGGTTTTTCCAGATTTCCAATCAGTGACTATTAAAATCCCTTTCATATTCAACATTCAGTAACTCAGACAAGCTTGACAAATACGTATTTCAACAGTAGCTATGATGATAGGTTTCATGTATATCCCAGGGATGCATACAGTACATACCTCTTGTGCTAGTTCTTGTGCATTGGAGATGAGAGGATATGGAGGGCTGGCTTTGTTCATGTGCACCGTAACAGCATTGTGGATCTTAAATGCATTCTGAAAATCGCTATTTTGAACAAGCTGTAAAATGAGCGAGATATCCTCTTGACTCTGAGGGTCTACCAAAACGTGCTGGATATACTTAAGAGAAGTTAACAGTTCTTCCACTTCTAGGTAAGAAATAACAAAATACAAATAAGATATGAGTTAACAAGAATGATAATTAAGTAATATTTATATTAAGAGCTATACCAATTTTTTGCTGTTCGGTTTTTGAACCAGCATTGATATATACAAGTTTATTATTTATCCATTATTCCAACTTTTTTGTAGCAGAATGTAACTGAAGAAAATAGAAAGAGAAAAAAGAGAGAAAAGAGAAAAGAGAGAATAAGAGAAAAGAGAGAATAAGAGAAAAGAGAGAATAAGAGAAAAGAGAGAAAAGAGAAAAGAGAGAAAAGAGAAAAGAGAGAAAAGAGAAAAGAGAGAAAAGAGAAAAGAGAAAAGAGAAAAGAGAGAAAAGAGAAAAAAGAGCTCAAGTCAGTAAGAGCAGTAAGAGTTTATTGCTAAGCTCATCTTGATGCACTGAATATTCACTGATACTTTGGTCCACCTTTCTGTGTGTATCTACCATATATGGCAGGTATCTTTTTATCTCAATATATAAGTTTGCAGAACACTGTACTTGTACTACATTCTTAAGTTTCAAGAACCGATCTGATGCTTTACCAGTGCTTTTCAAAGACTTTTACCTTATTTTAAACCAAACGAAATTTCTGCTAAATACGTCACTTCTTAAAATTAAGTACTTGAGAAACCACCTAAAATGAGGAATATGAATCAAACCCAGGTAAGAAATTCTGAAGCAGACAGAAAAACAATGGATGTTTTGAGCCTGAAATAACATACATGTTTTCACATATTATCTGAAAAAATCTGTTCAGCCACAGAAGAAGCTGGTCAGTTATCTTATATTTTAATAAATTCAAGTTAGCTAGAACTTCTGAATCCTGGTATTTAAAAAAAAATGAACAACGAAGAAAAGCCCAAGTTTTAAAACTGTCAGTTGATACTAAGGTCAATCTTCTTTACTGATACCAAAATATCAGCTTTGAGAATAATTTTTAAATTTTAGCAACTTCCATTTATTCATTATGAGCTAATTAGGAACACTATCAGGACACCAGCAAAGCTGAACCTTGTACATTAAAAATTTCAGTAGATACTGATCACTAACATGGATACTTCTGCCAAGAAGCTTCCCTTACATATTTTTAACCACAAATTCATCAGTACACTGAACACAAGCCTAGACTCAAAACTTTTGAGTACAACATAAAAAATGGTTGATAAATGGGCATGTGAAAACCATAAAGCCTAATAAAATATGCATTCTAACAAGTTTAATTGTGCTAATTTCAGACAAACCATACATACATATAAGCTGTCAACTCTGAGCCTGCAAATCAGTCTTCAGTATTATAAAAGGAAACAAACAAGCCAGGGCTACAACTCTTGTACTTGCAAGGACAATAAAAAAACCAATAAAAAACTCTCCAAAACCATTTCCCACATACTAAAAACATCCTACCCACCAAAGGTCAAGGGCTTCTTCCTGTAACCACCAAGGAAACACAGGGCAGTAGGACAAAAGCTGCACAGAAGGCTTGAATACTGGCTGTGCAGGATATTCCACTGGTGAAATCCAGTGCAGCTCACAACATTAATTAAGGTAGCCAATGTCTCACTAGGAAACTGTATACACAATATACTGCTTATCACACACGGAGAAATGCCATTTGGAGAGAAGGCTAAAGAACGTTCTACAAGTGAGAATATTTGCTAAATAGGATTTTGTCAGCTGGCAAAATTCTCATATAGTGGAGCATGCAGAGAACTAAAGTCTCTCTTCAACTCCTCCCAAGTTTGAGGAAGTGCACCATTTTCAAGCATAAAGAAAAAAAATGTGTGTAAAAAAGTGTTATTGTATAGCTCCTACTAACATCTGCCCCCTTGAAAAACATACCAACTTGAAGTTCTGCTATTTGTTACTGTTACTGGATTAAAAAAATAGTGAGGTGTTAAAGAAGAACCTTGCTTCTTCTAATTCTTCCTATGCATTAATTATTTTACTCCATTATTTCTGAACTCTCTCTTACATATCTGAAAATTCAAACACATACATACATATACACACACACAACTCTAATACATGTTGCATGTAAGATATAAATTCATACTAAAAGACAGACATCTTACTCTGTATCTATAACAAAGACATCCTGTTCCTAGACATCTTTACATACTCTCTTTTCAGCCCTTTGCTAGTTCCTTCTGTGTTGGCCTTTCTTTACAAACTACCACAGTACCCTCTTCCCTGTAAAATTCCTTTCTACACTGAAGCTTTATCTCCTGGATGCCAAAGCTTTATACAAAGTGATTTTCCCCCCACCATCAAACAGGAAACAAATACCCACCTCATCACAATCATAATACAGAAATAATGCTTGAATGGAGTGTAATGAAATATTCCTCAAAAGAGAGCACTCCATTTCCTAGTCACTTGTTTAATAAAAAAACATACACATTAAACCACATACAAAACTGGCTTTATGCATGCCTAATTCTCTCTAGGTTGCTGCTTCTAAGGTCTAAATCACAGACTAGATTTTGGTGCAGGGTTTGGTTTTCTTCTTTTGTTGGTTTTGGTATTTTTAAGTAATAATAATAATTTTTAAAAGCACCAGGTAATAAAAGACTCTATCTATAGATATTTCCTATTAAAAGGGGTGTCTTGAAGAAAAAAGTTCAGTAAAACCAACATCTGCATTTACTCACAGAAAAGTCAGGGTTCTTTTGCAGAACAAGTCCATTTTTTAATCGCAGATCAATTAGCAATCAAATACTGGTTTTTGTCAAGTCGTCTTTTACAACAAGTGTTGCAGCCCTTTTCCATTAGACTATGAAATGGCTGGAATGTGACTGAGCACTGTGAGATATACACATTAATCAAAAGACTGCCAGGGCAAAAGTATGCAACTGCAGGGGAGGACCTGCAGTCACAGCTTAACATGTTAGATTAGAAAATGAAGAAAACAGATTTTTTTTATCACCTTGAACAAAAAGTTAAGAGCAAACTTAAGAAGATAGGCTTTATTATATGACAGCACCAATGTCTTCATTCCAAACTTTTCTGTGGAATAATCTATGTGCTGATACTAGCACTTTAATGCTTCAAATATAACTTGGATCGCATGGCTAAGAAAAGTAGTTTTGGATTAAACAATATTTCAGAAAGCTTATCTATAATGCATTTATAAATAAGTTTTAGCCAAGGTATAAAAGCAAAAAACTGGTAGCTTTCCCCCCAAAAACAAAAAAAACCTGCAAAAACCCAACCAAACAAAAACCAACAACAACAAAAAACTCCAAACCACTGAAGTCAGAAAGGGCTTACTTCCATGAAATGTCAGTTACTCATTTAACTAAATTAGCTGAATGAATGTAGCAAACAGAAAAAGTCTGCATTTTATGGAAGCATGTTGCTGTGAAAAAGCCAGTAAATACTTATATGCACATGTGCCAGGTGCAGAGAGTATTACTTCCATTTAAACAGCTGTCTAAATCATATACTGTTTTGATAACAAACATGCCCTTTTAATTTTTTTTTTGTTAAGTGTCCTATTTTTTATAAATAAATTCCAATTTCTTTAATCTAGTCTGCATTATTTTATGATGATAAAAACATTAAAGACTTGGCAAGGATCTGCCAAATTAGACATTGGCACTTACAAAACATTTTCCAAACTAAAAATACAGACATATAGGTCAATATTCTTACTTCAAAGATATATCTTCAGGAGAAGCTCTATGAATTAACACACACACAAGCAAAATTAAAATCACTATTTAAAAAAATACCCAAGAAGGGTAGTTGAACATCTCTGTAATTGACTAGCACTGATCCACGTTTATGTGGGGCCTTCCTAACTAATCTCAGATTTGTGACTGTGACTAAGCACTCTAAGCTGGACAGTATAAGTGGAAAGAGCCAGATTCAGTGTTAGAAATGTTAGAAAGATTAACCCAGAAACTGTAAAAAGGACATGCTTAAGAAGAAAATTTTGTAAGAGTTCCAGCTACTGCAGAAGCACTAAATTTAACTTGTTTTTTGACAACTTTAATGACTGAACAGAGATTCTTTAGGGACTATATAGGTTTGAAAACCACAGTATTTTATTTAGAACTATTTTTTCCTATATTTGCAACAATTCAACATCACAGTTGAGTATAATCAAAAGCACTACTCTTAATCACGGAATCACAGACTGGGTCAGCTTGGAAGGGACCACAGGGGGTCGTCTGATCCAACCTCCCTGCTCCAGCAGGGTCATCCTAAAGCACATTGCTCAGGATTGTATCCAAACAGTTCCTGAGTGTCTCCAGTGAGGGAGGCTCCACAGCCTCTCTTGACAACCTGTTCCAGTGCTCAGTAACCTGCACAGTAAAGGAGTATTTCCTCATATTCAGGTGGAACTTCCTGTGCAACAGTTTCTGCCCATTGTTTCTTGTCCCATTGCTTGGCACCACCAAGAAGAGGCTGGATCCATCCTCTGACACCCTCCCTTCAGACATAGATAGTGATGAGGTCCCCTCTCAGTCGCCTCTTCTTAAGACTGAACAGGCCCAGCTCCCTCAGCCTTTCCTCATGGGAGAAATGCTCTCTTGTTGCCCTTCTCTGGACCTGCTCCAGGAGCTCCATGTCTCTCTTGTCCTGAGGAGCCCAGAATGGGACACAGCACTCCAGGTCAGGCCTCACCAGGGCTGAGCAGAGGGGAAGGATCACCTCCCTTGACCTGCTGGCCATGCTCTTCCTCATGAGGCTCAGGATCCCACTGTCCTTCTTGGCTGCAAGGGCGCACTGCTGGCCCATGGAATCCTAAACTACAAATCCTCTCTTCTTAGATCTTAAGTTTACCTGATCCAAATGACAAGATCCGAACTTCGATTACAAAAGTGGACAAAGTCACCTACACATTTTTCTTCAAGATGCATCTTATACCATGTCCTATTATTTCCTGATTTACCTCTTTCCACAAGCACCTCTCCATAATCTTCTTGGCCCCAGTGTTTGGCATTTCTCTTCTTACACCTAGTATTCAAAGAATGCTAGGCTCCATTCAATACCAGTTTCCCCTCTTCTATTCTTGCTGAGCCAAAACTCAGCCAAAACTTCTTCCTTCCAGCTTTTCACAAATACTGTCTTTGACAATCCCTCAGCTTCTCCCACAGCCTGTCCCTTCTGAACTCCCCATTGAGAGATTTTTAAACCCTTTTGTCATCACAGTAATTTCTTCACTGTTATTTCTCCTGTTCAAACAGCTTCAGTCCACTCCAGCTCCTTACTGGCTCTCAAGTATGTCAGACCAATGCATGTTACTCACTTCTCGTCCCTACCAGCTTCCATGGGTAGCTGCTCTGCCCATTGGTTTGCATCAATCCTCCCTCCCAATTCTCAGCACCTCCAGCACGAAACCTAGCACCAGCTTTCTAATTCCACATCCTTCTTTCCTCCCTTCTCTAGTCTCAATTTCCAATTCCTCCAGTAGTCAGTCTTCAGAGCTTTTGGCCACTGTGGCTAAGCAAGTCCCAAGTGAAGTCACTCCTACTGTTTGACTTTGATTTTTGTATCTTCTGCTTTGTGTTCCCTCTAAGGAGACAGTTTTACAATCAAATACCTAACACTTCATAAAGTTAATTACAGAATCTGCTTCTTACAAAGAGATCTCTCAGCTGACAAGCCATGCACTAAAACAAGGTACACCCGCCTCGTTTGTAACTGACCCTGCTCTCCACAGGAGGCTGAACAGGATGACTTCCTGATGACCCTTTCAATCTAAATTTTCCTAAAGAGGGATTTGTACAATAAGGATTACCAGAGGTTATGGAGCAGAGACATGTCTTTAGCAGAATTGCTGTTCAGGCACACAAATACTAGAGATGAAGTAAAAAAAGAAGAAATTAGCAATTTCATAGCTATTTTCACTCTGTATTTTCAACTACCAGCCAATAGGAAAAAAACAGCAGGAAACTTCAGTGCAGCCCAGAAAACAAGGCTGCCTTTTTAAAGCAATCTGGATGTCTGAACAGGTATGGATTTGGAAACCTGAACTGGACTCCCACGAATTCCTAGTGCATCTTTTTCACTCCAGTGACACACTATGTTTTATTTAAAATATTTATGTTTGAGGAAGAAAGGTTAGAAACTTCTCCTAAACAGGCATAGTTAAAACACTGACAACTATGAAATGAAAAATTTCAGCATCTATTTCTTCAAAAATTATTAACATTACATTTTCATCAATGTCTAAGCAGATTTTTCATTATCAATACCAATACTTTAAGAGATGTATTGGCATGACATTTATATTAGGTGGCAATTGATAATGCAAGACAAAAATGAGGAAAAAAACCACTAGTGTGTTTCTCTTTAAAGTATTAACAACCCTTGCATTTTTATTTGAAATGACAATCTGTGTTTATTCATTCCTTATTCTGGTCTACACTTCATCAAACATCATAAAATTGGGCATTATTTACATGGTTTTCCCCAGCCTAGAGAAACCTGAGACATTGACTGAATTAATTATTATCAACAAGGTATTTAACTGTTCCCCAAATGGATCAATTTTGAAAAGCCATTTGCTGAGGCACACAGCCTGATGTTTGACTAAATAAAAAAACTCCAAATCATCACAGATCTAAAGGACCAGAAGACTTTGAATCCACTAATGAAAAATTAGCTAAATCAGGTTTTCAGTGGCCTAAAAGAACATTAATATCAAACAAATCTTTACTCTGTCAGCTCACTCATTGCATTTTACCTACCTAGTGTTTTCACAGTGTAATGAGGACTTTCCAAAACAATTCCTTCTTCTGTGTCAAATATTGGATTATCTATTCCAGTTTTAGGAGGAATTTGTGCTAGTTTCTTTAGCCTCATGGAAGCAGTAAGGTCCAGTTCTTGTTTCCTTCCCTCTTCTTCTCGTCTGCGCCTTATGTCCTCCTGTTGCTGACGGATTCGCTCCAGTTGAGCACTCCGCCGCACGGGCATCATCCTGGAGCCCAAGTCCCCAGGGCAATCAACAGCCATTTCTCTGTGCTTCTGAGGTTCCTCAGGAGACACAAGATCCACGTTTTTTGCTTCATTGTCAGAATCTTCTGTGATATGTCCATTCATATGAGAAGTTGTCATGATTATTTGTAATTAAGCTTGTGCTCTTCAAACCAAAATGCTGCTGTTAGGCCAGTTTTTGTTACAATATTGTGTAAAATCCATTATAAATTCAAAAATATTTCCCTTCCATCACAAGACGCTTGAAGAGACATCCAGGAGGAAAATCTAATGATAGATATTCAAAAGAAAAGAAGTTAGTGAGTAATTGGACAAATAAGAAAACACCTAAGGTCCCCACGCATCAGAACAATGGAACTTTTAGTCCAAATTTACATTATGCTTCTTCCCCTACTAAGAACTACAGAATCCTCACAAATCTGTTTCATGTATTTTGGTAAACTTCAGATGCCAACGTCAGAAAAGGAGCACTGTTCAAACTAATGTTGAAATTTCTTATATTTCCCAGTCAAAACCGTGGTGATCCTGCATGTAACACAATTGCAAATAAGCAATTTTCCGAGAGTTCTCACTTGAGTTTTAATTTGTCCTTTCATTCTTAAAAATTCCAACACAAACCATGCTTACAATCCCACAAACACTGTGTATGATATGAAAAATATGAAAAGCTAGTTATAAACATGCTCATAAGAATTTTAGTACGTTAAATGCAAGTAAAGATATTTCACTTATTGCTTATAAATTGAGGCATTTTATGTAAACATTACTTCCTGGGTTCAGAGCAGACAGGTCTGGCATAGAGTTCCTCCAAAGATAATATCTAAAGCAGACAAGCACTGCACTTACACAATTCCAAGTAGAGATAAAGTCCTAGAATAAGGGTTGGACAATTCTGGTTAGCAGCTACTCTTAATACTTCCTATAGGTATGCATTAAAGGAGGAAGGATTAAATATAAGAGTAAAAATCCTTGTTTGAGCATACAGACATACAGATTTGACAGAGAATAATAATTAATTTCCACAGTCAAGTAGTGACATTCCACTATACCACACACACCTTAATCTATCTTCCTACTCCTGATGATTCAGGCTAAAGAGCTTAGGAGTCCTGATAAATATAACCACTTATCTCTTAAATATAATACATATGTGTTTTATACCACATTGCCTTTCCATTAGTGACACATTATCCTCAATCTGTGCAATTAAAAGGTCATAAAATTAACAAATAGTTGTGCACCATATTACCAATATACTTAATTTTTTTAAGTTACTTTTTGTAATTTTTTTAATTTTACTGAAAGGAAATACTAGGAAATATCTCTTAAGTTTTATTACAGACTGGAAGGACCAAGACAGAAAAAAACTCCAAAATTCAAAAATCAGCAATTTTTTAATACCAAACACTTGTGTTTGGAGGAGGAAGGGAAGGATGTTTATGTTGTAATTAAGTTGAAAATTAAATATCTATAGTTCTGTTTTGGAGGAGCTGCAATAGAAACTCCTACACAAGTTTTTGCCAGCATGCAATTCTAAATACGTACGGCTTTTCATTTTCATGAGGAGTAGCACACAGCATACATTTCCTTTACTTGTTTCCTGTCTAGTCCCTGCTACTAAAATAATAATTATTAAAATCTTCCAAGAAGAAAATTAAATTAAAGCATTTCTCTGGTAGTAAAAATTCTTTTTTTGCCCTAAAAAGACACTTAATTGCACTCCACTGATATGCTCAACACCCAATGCTCAACATTCACATATTCAGGAAAAAAAAATTATGCAAAAAACGCTGATAAAAACCTTCACATTACCGGGGCTAGCACTGGAGGTGCCTTACAATTATTTAGTGCCTGTAAAGCCTTCAGTTAGTGCCCAACTTATCAGAGTCCTTCAAAGAATAAAGCCACATAAGGTTAGCATTTAGACAGGATTATATAAAGCACCACTTTAACAAAAAGTTCTCTGAAGTTCAGAGAAGGGTGGATAAAAATTTAGCAAAATGATCCTCAGAAAGCTGCATCTCCCCTTCTGAAAAGGCAACTTCTCTGTACAGAAATACCAATCCCCAAAAAGAAATCCTCATTAGAAACAACAAAATTGCAAAGAATACTAATTTAACTGTGGATAGAAGGTAATTCGAATTCTTTGCAATCCAAGTTGCATTTCCATAGCTTGTCTGAACACTGAACCTTTTCAAAGCCACATTCATCTTTTTTCAACTCTGACAAGCTGAAAGAAAACTCACATTCCTGAGTGTATAGGACACAACCAAAAGGTGCTGAAACAATTTGAGGGGATGAATAATATCCATTTAATCAGCACTAAAAAAGTCAAAACCAGAGTGTGAGGACCTGCAAGAAGTAAAACACAACTTTACATTCAATCATGTGTAAGCTAAATGATGCCACGCTCTCCAAAGAACCTTAATCAGAAAAAATCATCAGAAGGTGGAGTTGATGGCCAATACTTAAAAACTCGTCAAGAATATTTATAGTGTGATTAGCCACATATCATCCATCAAATTTAAAATTAGCAGCTGCAAAAATGGCACACCAAAAACTCATAGATTTGTATATACAGTGAGAAAATTTTAAATCTCTTTAGTTCAGTAATATGAACCAAAGACAAGAGGAATAAAAATATAGTCTGGAGTAAATATTAACAAGTAACCCAAGTAACACTGTTCACATTTTCAGTATAAACTGTGTGCAAGACACAAAGGTCATAAAAATTCTTTGAACGGGGTACCAAGACATTTAAGTGACCGGCAATAACAGCTTCCTACTTTCAGTATTCAAGATTTGAGTCAATCAAGTAAAAAAGAAACAAAAGCAACAGAGCTCTCCTGCAGTCACTTTAACAGCAACAGTCAGAAAACCGCAATGTAAATTCAAGAGTTTTGGAATTTTAAATAAACAGTATTTTTGGTGTCCCAGAAAACTAGACACTTCTGAAATAAGCAATAAACAGTATAGCAACAGAATCTCACACTCAGACAGTACAAAAGATGATACAAAGTATCATGTTATCAGGCAGCCTAAAATTTGATGTTATGGAAACATCAAACCAACTACACAAAACCCTGATCCCCAAGATATAACCAGCTGGTAATCCATAAAAGCACAGGCATGCTGCAAGTCTGGAATGCTCAACAACTTCCTTTAATCAAAGAACTTCTGATAATGGGTGACCCTTCCAAACCTAAGCCCCTCTCCTTCCTGTTGTCTCAAGTCTGCATCAGACATCACAAATCCTCATCTCCAACCGTTTTGGAAAAATGCTGTTGCCCAACTTCAATGAATGAAATAAACACATAAGGAAAAAAATAGGCAGATCAGCTCTCAAGTCCCTCTCCACAATGGTTGTAAGGATGCAAAATGTAAAATATTACACTGATAAAATCTTTAATTTGTTTCTCAAATTAAGGTGTGGCATAGCTGAGGTTAAAAATAAGATTCAGCTTAAGGCAGGTACCAGGAACAGAAAATTTTATTTTAACCAATATGCATGGTATCAAAAGTCTTAAGATTAATAATTTCAGAAACTTCTCTTGGCTTTTCTTTCTGAAGGTTTCTTTTGCAATTTTAAAAAATCCGTAATAGCAACAATGAGAGAAGGTTGTTATACAAAGTCTGGTCTCTGCAAATTGTGGATTATCCAATAAAACAGCTTTTCAGCCCAAGAGAAGCTTATTTTGCTTAATAAATATTTAGTACTACAGAAGAAAATGTACAGACTTAATAATACTAATTTCTACTACTTCATATGTACAATCTATATAAAAACACTTGTAAATAAGAGAATTCCTTTCCACTTCAGAACTTGGTAGTAACAGTTTCTATACTTTGTAGATATGCACACGTGTCTGTTACACAAAGTTTAATTGCTCAAAGCTTAACAGGGTTAAATCACAGCTTTGACCATCTTCCTTTGAACTGCTGATATCTAACTGGGGAATCTTAGCGTTTCCACATGACATGTAGAGCTTTCCAAATAAAGCAGATTTATGACTCTTTCTGTTCAACTTCATATCACAAGTCTTACCAACACAGTTCTGGAGAGTGTATGTGAAAGTCTCTTCTTCACAGATTACTTTAATTTTTAGCCTACAGAGGAAGGTTTCTAGAAACTGATAATGTTAGTACAGCTATTGTGAAAGAGAACTTCAGTCACTCCGGTCCCCACTGGGCATCATACAAAATTCTGACTGGGAAGTAATTATGAACAGCAAACAAACCATGTTTCTGGTGCAAGTTCGTAACAGCAAAATTAAAGAAAAAACCACAAGTAATGTCTTGCTAACTACACTTACTATTCTCAAAAATTACTGGATTTTACAAGCCACCATTCTTCATAGCAACTGCTAACAACGTCAGGCTTCTATAATTTTTTTAATCACCCTGAATACACTAAACAAAGCACAGACCCCAAAATCTCTGTAAAAGAATAAACATACATAAATGCAATTATCTTGGTGTGTAAGGCAGATGCTAGGATAATATATATACTGACAGGGACTGAAACAGAAGTGCTGTAAAGTGGTATAAGTTTTCACTTGCTTCCTGGGAACTGTGGTTGGTGTACATAGCAATCCTAATTGCTTTAGCAACTAAATTCTGTACAGTAAAATTAAATTTGTTTTGCTTCAGCAACTTCCAAAGAGCAAAAATGACATTTTCTGGAGGCTAAGGTTTTGTGTTTCATTTCAGTAGTGTTTAAAATTCTTTCAGGGCTAGAAGTATGATTAGACCTGATAGTTCCCTTTTTAAAACTCATTAAAGCTGCAAATTCTGAATGACTGCAAGGAAGTTCAGTGCTTACCTCCAGTGAAATTTTATTGGTTTTGGCACAGATTAGAGTATAAAATCCCAACCTACATTTGTAATTTTAATATAAACACAAGAAATATATATTTAACATTAGCACAGTGCAAAGGATTTATCATCAGCTTAAAGCCATATACTACAACAGACACGGTACATTAAAACATTAATTAAAAATAACTGGAAGATGAATTCTAGGTTGCTGAAGTGCATTAGAAGTTAGATTAAAATCACATACAAGATGTTTCCCGGTACCTGAACTACTAATAAAATATGAGCATAAAATTATGGTACAGATCTCTGCTGTGTATTATTACTGGCTCACATAATAGTGTGTCTTCTGGTATTTTTACTTAGTACTTCAGATTCTAGGCAAGCAAAACCTAAGTCATAAAACTCACAAAGTAACGAAGTAAAACACTTCAGTAATTCTACATATGGAAGCTCAGTGTAGGAAAATAAAAAAGAATTTCCACCTTTCCTTGCATCATCTCCTATGCACCATTTTGTCTTCAATGGTATTTCAGTGAATCTGCAAGATTAAGAGACGTGGAAGTCAATTACATAAAGGAAAACAACAAAAACCATGCTGTACAGCATAAAATTAACCACCACTACTTGATGAGAGTTAGAGTTTATGATAGAAAATACTTCACAGATATTTCCTATGGAGCTTAACAGTACCTGCAATAACTGGTATAGCCTAGAGCAGACTGATGTTTTTCAAAATTAGGTAAAAGGTACAAAATTTATGACAACTTGATAGTTTTTTTCATTAATTAAAAAGTAGTGCAAAAGGAATTATCTTTACTCTAGCTTTGCAATACATTCAAGAAAATGACTTCTGGTATGGTTTGGTTGTTTTTTCAGTCAATATTATTTTTAAAATTATTTTTTCCTCTAACTAGATGTTCTAGCATAGACTCTAGTATTGGAAGCAAACTCTTCATGTAATATCCAGCTGACTCTTAGTTTTAGTAATTACGAAACAGTTCATTGTAACACCTGTCAAGCACAGTAACTCAGTACAACATGTGAATTTCAAAGGGCTCTAAGACATGCCAAGAGATTTTAACATTCCATGCTCACTTAAATGCGTAAGATATGTGGATCAACAGCAAAAAGGACCAACAGCTAAACCCTCAATATGATCATAATTTTCATTGTTAGCAGTTTCAAAGTTACATTTGTACAAGAACAATAGCAATGTCAAATTGCAGCATTAAAGCATAGAGAAACAGATGAAACTGAAAATTCAGAAGCTAAGGTTAGATTCCAGTTTTATAAATAGCATAAACAAATTGGTCGACCTGCAAACCTGGGACATTATAATCACATTTTGGTATCACATTGGTGTTATATCTAAGAATAGCGGTCTATTTAAGACATTGAATTTTATTAGGCTTGTTTCCCTGTTAAGGCAGTGTCACCAATCAAAAAAGTCACAGCTCAAGAACTGGCCTACACTATCAACTTCAAAAGACACAAGGCGACACCCTACAAAACAGATACGAACAAAGTGTTTTCCATGAAAAACAGGCATCAATAAGAGACATACATCATGTCAATCAGCAGTCACCTCACCCAGACCTTCATTTCAGCAACTGCACCTTTGCAATAAAATATATGCAAGATACCTTTGCAGCAGTTGTATGAAAAGGGTGGAACAATTAAAGCTTATTTAAATTTCTGCTCATCTGTGAAGGACTCTTGCTGCATGTTCTATCAGCAGCAACCTTCCTTGGTTAGTATAGCTACAGTGAGCTCCTTTAATGAGCTAAAAGTGATAGCACAGGTCAAACAGAACCACTTCACATTAAGCTTGCTCTAGATGTAACAAATCTGACTTTCTACTGCATTTGTCAATACTTTTTTCTTTTCAGTTACACAAACAATTAAAATGCGCCCCAAGTTGACAGATTTAAAACAATTGTTGAAAACACTAAGAACAAACATCTTATATACCCCAATTCCCTTTGTTTTAAATGTACACTACCACTTACACATCATCATTAATTTCTGCTTTTTAGGCCAATGAAAAATAGGGAGAGGAATAGAGTTCCAGCTGGGGTGAGAGGGAATGACAACAGAAACAAACTTGAGCTGCCTTCAAGAAGATTATTGCTAAACATCACAGCTAGGCAGAAAAACTTAAGAAGAGTTTAAGGTCAGTTAAGCACATTTTACAATTCAGTAATATAGTGTTTAGGTTGTAGATTCTGTTCATATTTAGTATCCTCAATAAAGCCCCGACATAGCTGAACGTTTATGCGCTGACAATCCCTAAACTGCTGTGAGAAGCACAGCAGAGGGCAGTCTCTGCAGCAATTAGTGAAAACATGAAAAAAAAACAAAAACAAAGCTGTTTCAAAAGGAAGCTCACAGAAACATCCAACACTACAGCTCATTAAATGGTCTGACACCCACATCACCTCAAAACAGCACACAGATATACCACCCTAGCATCCCACCATGGCTTAGATTAATAGCCTACAACTATGCATACATTTGAATATTCAGTTCTAATCAAGTCTTTAGCACCAATAATCCCTGCGACAAAAGTGTTTATTTTATACACAGATATGAGTGGATAACGTGGATGCCTACAGGCTGCAATGAAAAGATGATGTAACAGTACAGGAAAAAAGGAATTACCTTAATTTAGCAGTTTTTTAATGTTTAGAAACCTTCAAGCATAACAAGTGAAGAGTAAAGAAATTCCTAGAATTCCAGGGATTGTTAACAGCTCTCACAGGACAGCCAGAAGCATGATAACAAGACAGTAATTTCTTATCACCTATTCACAGTTAAGACTTCAGCTTTCATTGTCTTAAAAGTAAATATGCCTGTCCTCACTTTAAACAGTGGTTATATTCCCTGTGAAATTAAAAATACTGCTGCTATTTTATTTCTCTAATAAGATTCCCCCAACCCCCTTCAAACTGTGTCCTTGTTTGCTCAAGCTCTTGCACTCTGGTCTCATTTTAACCCCCATATTTTTTATTAGCATGTTATTTTTAATATCAGTGTCTACCACCACTTCACTACGTAAAACATACCACTAACAGCAAACATTCATGGCTACTAGCCTGTATATGACATTGTCACTTCAAAGAGGTGACTGAACCAAAACTAAATTAACTAATCCCAAATTAAATTGAAGTTAGTATTCCATAATTTACATCTCATCTGACATTTAAATTCACATAAAATGGCATTAGTTAGTCCTCCACAGCAAGTTATTCTTGCTATATTCTTGCTATAATTGCTATATTTACAATACTTTAGAGACAAATTTCATCCTTATTTTCATATTCCAATACCTGCTGAATTCAATAAACTTACTTAGAGACATCAGAAAGATGGGAATACAGCTATTCATCAAAGGGTTTCATCCAAAACAACCAAAATGTTAGCTAGCTAATTCAACAGTCTTCAGAGATTATACTGGTACCAAGATTGTCTTCTAATTTTATATGATTGAGCTATAGGCTTTGCAAGTTCAAAAAAGCAAAATCTTACATTATGTAACGAAGTTACATGTGCTAGCTTCTTTCATGTGGCCATCTCCTCAGACTCTCCTCAACTGTATTTTGGCAGATTAACTGAATGCGTGTCGGGGATGATTTTAAAAGCCTTTTTTAAATTATCCCCAATGATATAACCTGATTAGCCCTGTCACTATATTATTCATAGGTATGTGGGGGCGAAGCGGATAAGGATCTTTTTTTTTCTAACCCCAAAAATAGGTTGAGACTTCTAAAAACTGATATTCTGAAAAACAGGACACCAATCACAAAACTATACAATTGATGATCTCTGCACTTCACAGAACTCACCACAAACTCAGAACAACCACATTTCATTTGAGCTCTTCTCTAGTTATTTTTAGGGAAAAAAACCCAATGCAAAAACTATTTTAGCTACTCATGTCTCTGATGTCACAAGATTTTCATTCCTAAACTCATCTAAGATGGTGGTGACTGTTTCACTGAGCAAATCCCTAAAAAACTGCTGCATACATTTTAAAATTTTCCTTCAGAAATATTTTCTCTTCAGGGGCATAATTCCCTAAGGTTTTCTTTTTCTAATTAACATAATCTGTAGTTGATTTTTCTGGAGGGACTGTAAGCAAGGCATACCATCCACGGCAGCGTGTATAAATTTTTTTAGCCACTTCAATATTACTACTACGATGAGATGTCCTGTTAGACAAAGATGACAGAAGCCCTTGCTACTACAGAAGAAAGAAACTATCCTCAGCCAGGACAAGTGCAATGAATAACTATGGCAAATATATCCCCCAAAGAACCAATGGGTAACAGTTGATGTTTGCAGAGGCTTATGCTTAACCAGATTCGTGTCCATGAAATCTGCTGGGATGCTTCTCACTCCTGAGAAGACAAATAGCAAAGTCAGAACTCAAAATTTTACAGGCTGAAAAAACTGTTCAGAATTTGCAGTGCTGTAGTTTCTTTACACTGTGTCAGTCACATTACTTAATATTTGCAAACATTTCAGTTATTTTTTCAGGGAACTCACATAATTCATGTGTTTGTGCATAACTAGCTCTGCCAACTGCTAGAACAGAACAAAGCTGACTAGGCTTTCAAGTGTGCCCTACTTCTGCATCCTTCCGAACAGAATCCGTAGTTCATGAATTTATGACAAGAACCAAAAAAGAGACTGTCAGCATGATTCCTTGGACCGTTAAGCTGTGCTAGTTTGCTGCAGCCAAAGACTTCCAGTCTCATTACTCTTGCTCTTGACTGCTCCCTTATGCTCTCCACTTTTGGGTTGTACAACCATTACCTCTTCTGACAGTTTTGAAGCTTGTCAAAACTATCACCAAGTCGTTTGAATTCCGCAAGATTGCAGAATGTCACAAAATAGTATTGTTTGGTTTGTTTTGGTCAAATTGGTATGCTAGAAGGGTAACAAGATTGGCATAAGGGTCAGGAGAAAATGTTTGAGACCAGGGAGGTAAAGACAAGTACAAACTTCTAGCCCCAGTAGGAGGCAGACCAATCCAATCTCATGGAACCATATTCTGTGAGTTCATCCACTTCTGCTCACTCCCCACAAAAAATCTCAGAAACTCCTAATGATGCTTTTCATCCTAAACAGCCCAAACAAAATCCACAAAAAGAGTCACCACAGAAAAGCAACCACACACCTACAACCATTTGCATACCTTCCTGATGAAGTAAATAGGGCAGTTAAAAGGGAAATATTGGTTTCTTAAAAAGCATACTCTGAAATACTGTGGGTGTAAAGCACCACAAAATTTGCATTTATCTTTGAGCGTATTTCCTCCCAAATAAAAACGGTAAATTAATCACCCAAGTGTTTAACATGGTGAGTTCAATATCTGAACATCTCTGCACATTCACTACTTGAAGATACTCAACTAGTATTCTCTATTATCTTTGTGGAAATAGTACAATCCACAACTCAGAAGCAAGAGCTTTTTTTCTTCTTTTTATAAAGGACAGCAATAACAGAGATAGATCTTAATTTCCTGCAGCAGAAGGCATTAAACAGATGACCTAGTGATTAAACAGTACACCTACTGGTTGAACACTAATACAAACAAAAGTACTACCTCAGGCATACAACAGAACTCCTATATGGATAACCACTTTGGAATGGATAAAAATTACAAATCACCTTTCCCAGTATTTACCACAATGATCTATTACCCTTGCAAGAACAGTGCCAAGGATGACCAAAGAACTCATGCTGATTCCTGAGTTACACTAGAAGGCAAGCCTGCTGAACAAACCTATACCATACAGTAACTTAAAACACAGGTCACATGGAAAACTCACAGAAGAATATTTTAAGTATTACCAAAATTACACTATAGGATGTGAAAATCAAAAGCTCTGTAAATAACCTACATTACTAAACTTCATAATAAAAATGCATGAGAAAACTTCACAAGGTTATAAAGACATAATATTAGAGACCTTCCGTACCTCATAAAAACAGTCTCTTTCTTTCCTATGAAATCTAAGTGGACTCTCGGGCCTGATGTTAGCAATCTGTTACATAAATCAAAATAAAATCCTGACAGGAACAAACTCACTTCTGCAAAATGAATTCAAGAACCTAACTGTGGCTGCAGAGCTTTTTCACAGTTCAACTCTTTTATTAAATCAAAGCAAGACCATTCAATTTCTGAAACCTTGTTAAAGCACGTGTTGTTTTTATTAAGAATACATTAGGAAATTTAGGATAAACTCACGGGAATGTAAGACTCCTTTCTATGTGAAGGCAGGCAAACATTTTTATTATGTAGTGTTGCAATAAACCTGTCCAGAAAACCATGTTATCACTTGAGCTGATGAACGAAGATATTAAACATGATTATGGAAGTCAGGGAAAAACATTGGCAAGCTAAGTGACCTAAGTCCCTTCTCAGAACTCTCAAGTCATGTTAAAGAACAAAGATTCAACACTCAGGAAAGTGGAATTTAACAGAAACCTTTCTTTGCTTAAGATCATGGAGTGAATCTTTTAGAGTAATGAGCTTCCAACACATCATTTGAACTTAGGGAATTATTACTTCTCAATTCTTACACTAACCAAACTGAAGCTGACTCTTCAAACGGAGATGTTATAAACTTTGTTTAAAACATTTTCCTTCTTTGGTAGCATCTTTAAAGCCTTTTTTCTGCACCCAACTTGTGAGTTGAAAGCTGAAGAATGAATTTCATTTTTCACACAAAAAAAATTCTCAGTCATCTTTAATATTCTCTGCCAGTGAAATGGATAAACAGTGAAATGTATCTCAACTGGTGCTTTACACTTGCTTATATTAACATGTACACAATTACTTATTTAAAAAAAAAAAAAAAACAACAAACCAATCCCTGAATAACCCAAACTAAACATACATTTTGCCGCATTGTTAGAACTTTCAAAAGTGTCTGACAACTAAAACCAGTTCCATAAAATCATATTACCTACTACTACCCACTGTAATAAATAAAATGTCGACAGCAAGAGAAAATGAAAATCACAAACCAACAACAGCCAGTCTTCCTAGTTTTATGTGCAAGCTCAAAATTCACTGATTTGTTCTTGCTTTATCTTTCATGCATTTTTACTTTGTCATACGTGAAAACAACTTTCTCAACAGAAAAGTAGAAGAGAGATGAGTTATTAGGACATCACTTTTAACTGAAATGAGTGCGAATAAAAGTTAGGTTAAATCAAAATAAAAAATGGATGCAAGATTAGGAAACTTCTCTACAATGAAGATTTCTTCCTGGTGATAATGTCAGATCTCAGCAGTTGAGATATTTTATAACAGGAAAATGCAAAGAGAGTTAAGAACACATTTGACTGATGAATGCAGGTTATCTTAGCATTTCACCACTCAGTAAATTATAGGCATTATATAAAAGGGCACTAAACATTAAGAACACATTCAAAAAAGTTATTGAGCAATACCTGGAAGAAACCATCACACAACTAACCCCTTAAACAAATACCTAAAGATTAAGTTTGTACAAGTTATACATATCAGTGATGCAAACACATTTATACCCATTACACAGCTGATGAATCTCTCTAAAGAAAACATCACAACACTGTATTACCCCAATATTTATAACTTGGCCATCAGGTACTTCTGAATCAGAAAGGAAGGACATGGTGTCCCAAAATAATCCCAAAGACATGAACTGTAAACTTTCTCATTTACAGCCACTTTAAGTAACAGCGTCTTCATCAACCATTCCAGAACCACCATAGTATAGACTCCTTTGGAACATGCTTATTAGAAAAGCTTCGTAAGAACACACTGGTGCCATCCAACTGAACACAAACTATTAAATCCAAAACTCTAGAGCCAAATTTCCCTAATTAAGCTTATCTAAGTAGGTTAGCAACATATTTGGCAGGTCTACTTTAGGTTAAAGAATAAAGCCTTCAGTAAATTAGTCTTTCAAAGTTTTACCATACTAATCCTTTGAGTAAAAAGAAGCATCAGATTCTGGGCATAAGGTACTTCTTTCTTAAATTCACATTTATGTAATTGTAAAAATATCAACTTTTGAGTGAAAGTATTACTTTGTAAACCCTTCAGAAAAATGACAATCCTGGATGCTGTCCTCAAGCTGAGACCACATAGACAGGTGTCTTCCTCTAGAGGTGGAAACAAATCAGCAACCTAACACCAGTCATATGTACAAGACTGCACTTAGCATGATGATACTGAAACATTCTGAACAACAGTGTTACAATTATGAAGTCAGCCTGAGAAAAACTGATTACTAAAATGTGCCAAAAATACTGGCATTCACCATGAATAACATTCAACATCAATAACTTTTGACCCAAAACTGGCAGCCTTGCCCTATTGCAAAACCAGGTGTCAAATCCTCAATTGCTGCTCCAGACAACTAGCAGAAGCTACATACAATATGAATGCTAAGGAGGACCCATCTTGCTTCTTCCTGAGAAAAATCAGAAAAAGGAATGAAAACACAGAGGATGAAAATTGGGAGAAAAAAGGGGAGAGTCTAGAACTAAATTATATAGGGAGAAACCCGTTATTGGAGAAACCATAGTAATTATCCCTTCTAGCAATAATCAAAACAATAGCAAAGTTGAAGTACTCTAAATTCCCTGCTTGTATAAAAAGCAGAATCCAGTGTCAAAGGGCAAGGCTAAGATGACAGGACAGACAGCAAGAACATTAACTGGATATGGGGCTCAGGGCCAATACCAGCATTTCTGTATGCTGCTTGGGAAGCTGCCACTGTCTTTACACAAAGTTTTTCAGATCAAAGAGGTCAGCCAAATGGTAACAAGTAAAGAGTGAAAGTTATGGTCCACTGGAAGAGATAAACTCTGTTTTCTCTCTGATAGGGAAGTAGAAAGCAAGCAAGCATATTTTCTCTGATGCAGGTATATGAAATGTGATGAAAAGTGAACTGAAAATGTTATGTATGTAGAAATTATAACCAGCCAGTCTGGTGCATCTACCTTGTAAGCAAGGCAGGAAAAAGCAGCAAAATTTGAAGACAAAACTCCAAATATTGCTGTGAACCATCAATCATAGCAACAGAACACTCTTAGGCCTTCATTACAGTCATCCCAAGAGACACAGGTTTATCCTGACACTAACCATGGTATCTGACAGGCTGCAAGCACTCTATTTACTACCTGTCTGGGCATTTGTCACTGCAAAGTTTGAAAATATTTGGTCCTTCTCTTGCCTAGCAATTTGAAGAGCCTTGATCAGCTAAAACAGAAGGCTACCATTTGCTAAGCATACTTTTTTTCAAGATTTCACAGCAGTAAATTCTCACAGTGCACTGGAGCAGCACAGCTGAAAAACTTCAAGGTGCATCAATATACACCACCTATGCCTCAGCAACTATGTACATCCACGATTCAGAGCAATCAAGTTACATCCTCTCTTTCCTCCTACCAGTTTTCCTACTTGAAATTAAGATATGATTCTGCAAGATGGAGATATCCTCTACCTTATAACACAGTGCACTTCACCACTTATTTTCACATTGGCTTTGGCGTGACTAGAGCTCCCCACAAGCCAGCTTATTGGAATAAAGTGGCAGAAAAGAAACCCAAGACCACTACCATTCTCAGCAGCAAAGAGCTCTGAGATGATGAGAGATCATCTGCATATAAAACAGTGGTCTCTCTTCATCACCAAAATGACTGCAATTTTTCATGAGTTACTGATTTTTAAAAGCTATATTGTTTCAAACTTTTATAGAATGGACTGTTTATACCCCCAAAAATCACACAAAATCTGCACACAGACACAAAAAAATCTGTGCCCAAGTATTTAAATGATAGAACAAATAAAAACCAAAACCATTCAAAAACTGTGCTGTGTAATCAGCAACAAATGATTCAGGAACACAAGAACACCTCATGGTAGCAGACAGAAATTAAGACATGCTTACCCTGCACATCAGACAAAAATCAAGATGGCAGTGAGTGCTATCTGCTTTCTCCATTTCAGAAGAACTTTACAAACATGGATTTAGGATTAGGATTTTTGAGTCCCACATATAGATAGGATTTTCTGGGCTCTAGCAAAAATAAAAACTACAGAGTCTATCAGAATGTAATCCAATAATGTCACGCAACACAAATAAGACTACTACTTAAGCAGTGTTTTCTTGATGTCTACCTGAATTATTGAAGACTGTTTTTAATTACTTACTGTCAGTGCCATTTTCTTAAATGTGTTAGGTCCCATTAGAAAGACTTGATGCTTTCTTTTAAAAGAGAAACTAGACTAGTCTCTATTAAGATAAATCAGTTGACATAATTTATAGAACACATGGAGCATCAAATTTCTCTTATGTAAGGAAACAATATGTTTCTGTCACCCAGAATAGGTTTTGCTCATCTTACTAAAAGAACCAGAAGGGTCTCAAGAGACACAACATGATTTACACATGAAACAAAAGAAATATGCTAACAGATGTACAGATAAGGAACAGCCTACAGAAGTTAAATCATGCATTTTTAATTAAAAGGCTATTTGACAAAAGTTAAGAGCACAAAAGTGGTTTGCTTACAAAAGTAATTAAGATTTTATTAAGGGCAGTGCATGAAATGAACTAAATAGCTGCATGAACTGAGAAGACATGCAAATACAAGAATATAATTTTAGTCAAGCCATCACATAGCCATAACAACTAAATAGTATTATGAGGGTAATGTTGCTGGCTCCCTTTATCCCCCATGTCAAGGGGAGGGATGTCAGGACCTCAGATTATCTCAACAATTTATTTTTTTTTCCAATCAGTAAATTTTTTTTACCACAGAACTGAGCGTATAATGAGGAGGACTGACATGACCACAGGTCAATTAAAAACAGTTTTCTAGCACAATTTTCAAAGCACCACTTAGTACAATGGCTGAAACAAAATATATTTTAAATTTGCAATAAAAATATTTTAATCAATACTCGCATTAAGCAGTAAGAGACTGGGAAACTTTACACAACAGGAAAGCCTGCAGATACAAGTTTAGAGGACTAAAATCAAGTGACACTGTGGAGTTCCTGCATCCAGCACAAATGGCAGTGGCCTAAAATTAATAAACCATGTTAAATTTAATTTCTGTCTCTGCTACGCTAACTTGGCACTCCAAGTTCTTGACAACTTATTAGCTCAAGCACCTGCATTTTAATCACGAGTAAAGAGAACAGGGCTCTCAGAAAACAGATTGCTCACTCCCTGCCATGCCAGTGCATCGGGCAGTATGGCTCTGCAGGGTCCTGGCCAGGTGACAGGTTTTGTCTGGGCACCAACCTTGAACTCTTTTATTCACTAGAACGTGCAACTGTTGTTTCTAGAGACACCAAACAGTCTAATTATGAAGCCACTGAACATGGTCTTTCAAGCAAAGTTTGGTAGACTAAAAATACCATTAACAAAGAATTTTATCTGAGGTTTGAAATGCCACATACAAGGCCAGTAAAATCAGTTTGGGAAATACTTTGTCATAGTAAGAAAGTGACAGAAGTAACAGTAGATGCTACAGTTTTATATTTTCCATTTGTCAGAAATACAGAAGCAAATCTTTGTGGCTTAGAGTTCCTCATAAGAGGTCAGCAGATATGTGAAGCAGTATTAGTTTTCTAAAAGCCCAACAGGTTAGCCCAGCCTCTAACCCAGCATGTACACGGTGAACAGCACTGGTAGCTTACTTGAAAGCAGCTCCTCTGGTGACTATCCTCATGTGTCAGAGACAGAGGTTTTTCACTAACAGCTCTGCACATTACTTTCTTTTTCAGCACCCCTTCTGAGCACTTGCTGCATGCACTCCGTGTGATACTACAAAACAGAAGCAAGATTGCAAGATTACGCTTTTTAATTTTGCAGAGTGAGAACACAAGTTCTTGCCCTAAGAAAGCATTTAATCCTGAGAAGTTTTCGAAGATGGGAGAACCCAACAGACAAAAAAACCCCAACAGACCAGATACTTTTTCTGAACAAGCCAGGAACATTATGATGACACTACCATTCCATCTGCAACCAGATCATATAAAGCAATAGCCACTTTTTCAAACAACATCAGAAAAATACTGACCTCCTGAACAAGAGCTGCAACACTGTTCACATGGCAACTACTCAGAAGGGCAGGCATTTATCTCTTCTCTAGTCACCAGTGAAGAACCCAAGTGAATGGCATGAAGCTGCATCAGGGGAGGTTTAGGTTGAATATTAGGAAAAAGGTTCTTCAGGGTCTTCACCCCAAAGGTGGCTGGGCACTGGAACAAGTCTCCCCATGGGAGTGGTCACAGCACCAGCCTGAGAGAGTTCAAGAAGCATTTAGTCAATGCTCTCAGGCACATGGTGTGACTCTTGGGGAGTCCTGCGCAGGGCCAGGAGATGGACGCCCTGATCCTTGAGGGCCACTTCCAAATCAGCATATTCTATGATTCTATACTCGGACCAATCAAATGGCAGTTCTGGTCACTGGGTTTAATCTTTAGTGCTAAATCAACCAACTGTGTTAGTGAGGCAAATCAGAGCAGGTATACCTGATTTTCAGTGAGTCTTGATGAAATTTCTAAACTTTATTGTTACTTTTTACCATCAGCTACTAAGGAAACAGAAACAAATTTTGGAATGTACATTGTCTGTTATTCATTAATTCTGTTTTGTCACTTCAAACACTTACTACAATGAAATTTACGTTGGGCTATAAATCCATCTGAAATATTGAAAACAATCAATGCAGCAGCCATTGATGATTATCAGTGGAAACAACAGGCTAATTTAGCCAGGAAACCAAATATTTACAATAATGAATTCAATTTTTTTCAAGCAGAGTCTGTGATTTTTGCTTCAAAGCTGCAGAAACTTACAACTTTTGAAATCAAAACAGCCATTTTATCTTTATTAAGTATCTGTTTACCAGAGATCATCTGTTAATAATATCCCACTTAATTTAAAGCATTTGAGAATTGTTCTGGTTCTTTGGCCCCCAGAGACTGCAAATCATCTCAGCAATGCAAGCAGAGAATTTTGTTCCAGCACTACCAAGGCTACAATATCTGCCATAACAAAATTTATTTTTGCAAAGCAGAAATAACAGAGCAAAAATAGAAAGGTATCCCATGGTTTGGTAAGTTTTAGGTATCCCACAGGTGGGCCATCACTTCCAGGAGTTTTGAAACTTGAACCAAAAGCTTCACATGCCTTTTTCCAATTGACCATTTTGTTGGAAGAAACTTGTCTGAGATGTATTTTCTACCTGAAGCCAGCTCAAACTTTATATTAGAAAACTTTTCAGTCAATTTATCTAGAGAACTTCCAAGAGAAACGGCATTCATAACCTTTTTGGTTTTGATGAATTCTAAATTTGTGGAAAGAAATAATGTTATTTCCATATATTAAACTACCATTCACAGATTAAAAATATGCTGAGTTATAGAAAAAAATCATGTTACAAATTAAGTACTGAAATCAGAATCTATTATTTGAGGTCAGTGAGATTTATGAATACCTTCATGCTCCACTAACTCAAATCATTCTAAGTATGCACCTATACTCTTTCAAGACCAGCTCTGGAATTCTGAATACGAACAAGGGGGTATTTATTAGAGAACCTTCAGTTTTAAAAAGTTAAACCCATAAACATACTTTTAATGCTTTCTTATTCCTCTAAACTTTAGAGAACCTATTCACACAGCTCCCATGCACAACTTTTCAGTCTTGTAACTGGTCTTATCCTTTTTACCAATGTCTCTATCTGGCTTCTGTACACCCTATGGTTCTGTGTATTAAACTGATGTAGTGCATTTCCTGCTACGTAGTTTACCTGCTAAACAAAAGTTTTCAAAAATATACCTATATGAATATACTACAATAATAACATGAATCTGTGATACCTGAGATGGTATATTGGTCAGCAAGAATATGCTTGATTACTTATGGGTTTCTCAAAGTACAAGTCAGAAGTTTCACATAGAATTTGTTGTGAAGAGATCATAAATAAGGTCAATTATTATTCCTCCTTGTGGGATTTTTTTTTCAAATAAAGAAAAAAATAAAGCTTCATAAGAGGCCGAACTAAAAGAACAGCAAGCTTAAAGATGCTGATAGACAAGCTCTAGCAAATCTTGTTGTAGCAGATTAAGTTACTATCCTCAGCTGTAGACTGCTCCCATCAGAAGTCACTGATCCCAAAAGTAGAATTGTCAGAAGGGAACATGTGCTGACACTTCAGCCACTTCATTGCTAAGACTGGCATCATAGTTTGGTTCAGACAGCTCACCATGAATTGTAATGACCAAGGAACAAGCACTTCTGTTAATTCTGCAAGTGAGATAGAGCAGAGGAGTTGAGCAGGAAAAGGTAAAAAACTGACATCATAAAAGCTAATATTTCCCAGAACCGTAGTTGCAATCTAAATTTCTTCTAAAGTAAACAGAATCAGCTGTGCCAATTGTCACAAATCCATCCAAAAATAAAAAACATAATCTCACCAAAAAGTGTCAGAAGCACAATGTGAACTGTTAAACAATTTGCAATTAAGTTTAACAGGCGCTTATTAATCATGCTAAGTACTTTAGATCTGAATATTCAACTTCAAATTAGCTTTAAGAAATGAAGAACTAAAGATTTGTACGGAATTCTAATCATCACAGGAAGTCCCAACTACGTAAGTTTTAGGGAGCGTTAACACACATAGTAGCAAATGAACAGCATAAATATCTTTCTAAGACTTGACACAAGAGTATGCTCTTAAGAAGGAACACAAGCGAGCCTACATTTACTACCCAACCATTTAGGCATGCAGTTGCATTCATTAAATATTTGTATAGAAAAGGCTTTAAAAAATATTGACATAAGGAGAAACGGTATGAAGTTCTCACCAATAGAGGTCAGAAAATGGCTTGGGCATGAAGTATATATAAATTCAAGTGTGCAACTCAAGTTCTTAAATTAAAAAAGATAATATATGCAAATATTTAATATTTGCTACTACTACATTTAATACTACTACTACATTAAATATGTGCCCTACTACAGAGGGCTTCAAGAAGAGGTTGGTACATAATAAGCAGGTCTAACTTAATTTCTGCAGATCATCCCATCTCAACTTTAACTGAAGTATTCAACGTCTAGGACTGCTTTTTCAAACAAGTACATCATACAGAATCCAAGTTCAGCATCACACAGATGAACGTATAGCAGAGGGCTCTCCACTGATCAAAACTGAGCCATCAACACAGAATCATAAATGACGATTTAGTAGAAAAGACTCCACTGTTATTGCATTACTATATTGTTGCAATATTGTTTTGTTAATAGCTTGTTGAGTTTTTCCAGCTCTTCAGTCCCCCCACCTTTTTGAAACCAAACCAACCTTCAAAAAAGCTGCTCTTTACAATCTTGTAGCTCAGCGAGGCACAGCATCTGGTTGAGAAAACCTACCACATTTTTATAGCACAGATCTCAGTAAGTGCATCCCAAGGAAAGATAGGAATTGAAAATGTAAATGTCACTTCTCCTTCCTCCCAAAAGAAAGAGTAGAGAAATGGTGTGATCCAACACACAGAACCTTCGCTTCCTTCCTAATATTGCCCAACTTCCCTATTCAGAGAGAACAGACTGAGAAAGGCTCATGTTTGAAGGTCAAGGAGGAGGAAAGAATGCGAGAAGGTGAGCAACAGAAAAGGGGCCAAAAAAGCAAGGTCAGAAATACAAGTCCACATTAAAACAGGAAAGATCTATGGAAAAACAATGTATTATGACTCTTCAAAAGTGAACCTATGACTAACCCCTAATAGCAATAAGTTTACTAGTCTGAAGAAAACAGACATAAAAAATAACATTTAACCTAAAAATTACTTCATAAGCTAGAAGCCAAAACCAACTTTTAACTGCTGCTTCAAAATATATTATTAGATGCCAGGTTCTCTTCTTCAGTCAAGAAAAAATAGCTCTCCATTGCACTTCATTTTGACTTCTCCTTACTTCAAAATTAGCAAAAGCCTAAAGAAATGAATGACCTACAAAATATGCAAAAATAACCAGACTTCAGCTGAATAACTTTTTGCCTGTTGTGTTTTCTTAAAATCATCATCAGGATTTTTTTCTTTTGGGAGGAAGGACAAGTGACATTTACTTTTTCAATTCCCAGCTTTTCTTGGAATACACTTTCAGTCCTTACTATTTACATCTTGCTTGATGAGCTAATGATGAACGAAGAAATCTAAGCAGGCTGAAAAGCAGAAAAGTGTCTGCCTGACTGTAGAATCCTCAAAGAGCCACTATCCTCTTTACACTGAAGCCAAGTAACTTGCCTCTTCAGAGTTCTAGCCAGCCGTCATTATATCAGCTTGAAGCAACACACTTCACCAGGAAGTGGATGACAATAATTAGTCTTGAGAGAAGATCTCAACACACACTACATTAATATTCTCTGAACAGGAAAGAATTAAATTGACAATTCAGTAGAAAAAAGTCTACAAATCCAACAAGAACTCAGGCTCAAATGGATTTTTAGTGCTGTTTATACTCTTACAAATAAGTTGTCTGTGAAACAGGCTATTCCACTTGTCAAAACCAAAACCAATACTGTGGGGCTCATAAGTCATTCTAGTCAGTCAGTCCAAGAAGACAATGTTGAGCTGATCAGCTTTTACCTCACTTTACACTAAGACACTGTGCTAATTCCTGCCTGTAAGTAATTAGGTTACTAATTTAGAACATATCTTGATTACTGAAACAAAATTAAATGGTAAGAGCCTGGTTTGTGTCGGTTTTAACTCTTGTACAACAACAATCACCACCTTTAAATACATACACATCCAGTTCAATTTCAAACCATTTCCTTCTCTCCTGCATTTGAGGACTTCTAGTACCATACAAACAAAAAATATAAATGCCACTGCACAGTGGCACTAAGCAATTCCATCACCACTTTATCCTACAGGGACTGATTCTGCAGAAAGCACGTGATGTCCACTAATGCTACACTGTCCCAGTAAAAGAGGACTAAGTTTGTCTGCTGACATCACACGGCCTCTCAGACATTGGAAAGAAGAGATCTGTTCTCTGAAAACAAGGATATACATATGTAAGAAGTACTACCGATATGATACAAACGATGCAATCCAAACTCTCACCTGTTTTAAAGCTTGACGCTTAACCCAAAGGCCTGAGCTTTGCCTTCAGAGATGAGAGAACATTTAGAAAATAAGACATACCAGAGGAATTAGCAACACGCTCTCTTAGCCAATACAAGACTTGCAGTTGGTTTCTACAATGCACAATGCAGTTATCTGTAGCACAGTTTTTCTACAAAAGCAACTTTAATTATCTTAGCCAAGGTACACTGAATTAACGTATAATTAATCTATCTTAAGTTTCATTAACAGTAGCTGACAAGTAAATGGCAATTTGATAAAACAAGACAAACAAGGGCAATCACAAGCTCTCAACCACAACATTGCAGGAACACTGAATGATCTGATATTAAGGTGAGACCTCAGCTTTATAAACAAAGGCATCACATTCTAAAGAAATAGTTGCCATGGTATCTGCCATACTAAAGAATTTAACTCAGTACCACAAACACCATGCAGACAAACTTGCTTCCCTCCCTTGTTTTCTCCTCTGCCACACTAAAGACCAGTTTTTAAAAAAGTGATTAACAGCAAAGACCTTACCAAAGCATACCACCTCCACTGACCTTAATTGTGAAGATCACCCCAGTTAAGAGAATGCTTAGGTTTACATTTGAATATTCAGATGAGAGCTGACCCTGCTGATCTGTCTGCCACCCAAATCAAGATCAAAATTTGGCTCCAGAAAAACCTCAAAAGCTAAGTAATTTCTCTCAATACTGTTTTTACCAAGACATTATGCCAGTTATTTTACCCACCTTCCGATAAATGTTCTAAAGTTTCATTCCTCTTTAATACACACTTCAATAAACACAAATCACCTCATGACATCACACTGCTAAGAACAGCTCACATATTCCTCACAATATATTGTTAAAATAAGAAGTGACTCTTTTAGGCACTAGCATACTTTGTCCTCCTTTGAGCTCACACATTTGTACTCAGAACTCCACTCAACACTACTGATACCTAAATGAATACTTTTCCAGCCTTTCCTTCCTGACTATAAAAATATACACTTATTCTTGGAAACAGACTTGGAATGCATACCAGCCACCTCCCAGCACCATCACCAGGTCAAAGTGCAGATGCTGAGGTTGCACTGGCACTTCCCAGTTATCAAGGTTCATGGTTTTACTGAATTCAGCTTTCTAGAGAGCTTGAAGAAACCACTGAACAATTTCACACTACACAAATAAGACAATTCACACTATTCAGCTGATGCATGCACACAGGTTGATTTCAATACTAACATACTGACTATTACCACATTTGAGTGCTCCTAATACCTTTTGTAAAGAGCCACTTAACTCTTCTATCACTTTTAATATATCCTTGCCAGAAATAATTCCTGGTTTTAAACTGCTTTCCCTCCAAAGAACTCCCGCATCTGAGAGTCTTCTGAATTATCTGTTACAGACAAATAACCAAGCATAATCTAAAACAGTTTCCCCAGAAGAAGTGTACTGATACAAGAATGAAACTTATGATTTGGTTTCTATCTTATTTTTCTTAAGAACTATCTTTTGCCAGAATTTCTATCTAATATCTATTCTTTTGTTAGACCTCTACAGGACATGAGAAGTTTATTGTCCATGCTGATAAATTATAGCAAATTCAGACTCTAAAAACCAAGAGCTGCATTGTCACATGTATCAACTGTCAAGCCTTTTCTCTAACCACAGGACTGAAATTTTAAAAATGCAACACTAGAGACAAAATCAAGTATTAAAAATGTTAACATAAAACCACATTAGTTATCTCTTATTCATTATTTTTTCTTTAGAAAACAATTATGACCAACCAGAATAGATACATGATGCAACTGGCAAATCATTTAAGGAAACCCACAGCACTGACCTGACCTATTATAACAGATAATAATCACAGGTATGTTGAAATAATTACATTTCTATACCTAATTATTTGGCGTCTAAGAAGAAAGCAGAATTAGATCCACAAGGGAAGCTAAATGCCTACTAGACTCCACAGCCCACAGATAAACAACCAAGACCTGCTCTACAATGAAAAGGACATATTAGGTGCTGTTCAAATACCTGTTATTCAACTTGAGTAGGAATTGGCCTAGTCAAATAAGAATAAGCACAAATATCAGATTTAAGTCCCCAGAATTTCACACCATGCTAGGGAAAAAAAATCCCACACCCAAGAAAATCCCTTTCCTTTACTCTTTCAACATTGCCTGTAAGGAGACTTGAATCCATATCATTATTTTGTACTTGACCAAGCCAGTCCCTGGGCTACATATTCACTCCCTTCCTAAGTGACTATTACTCCTCAAGAATCAAAGTGGCTGGTGTGTAGATGCACTTCACACTGAAACACCCAGTGGTCTGGCAGTTAAGGCATTCCTTTTGGGAACTGGCAGCTCCCACAAAGAGTAGAAGGATTTGAACCCAAATCTCAACATGCTGGATAGGTACTCAAACCATTTACACATCTTAAAAGAAATGGAACATCACATCCTTTTTCTGCCAAAAGAGAAGTGTGCAAGATTAGGCCTTTCTTCACAGAACTGGAGCATTCCTTTTAGAAGTGTGCATTACTGATATTTGCTTTCTAATTTAAGTGATGCAAGCTTTGAGAGTTACAGCATTTTTTTCTTCCCACACAGCTATGTGTTAGTGTGCAATTAGACACCTCAGCAGTATAAAACAGGTCTTTACCAACAGACATACACAGCTGATCACCTCCGATTAAAAAAAAAGAGAACCCCAAAAGCTTACTTTAAAATACTGTGTGATATAAACTCAAGTAGTTATAATTTCTTCTTTCTCCTACTTCATACTTTAGCATGACCCACACTGAAGACATTTTGTCTAGCTTGTCTAGATGTATCGGGAATGCAGGAAAGAGAATGTGTACATAAAGTGCCCCTGTTGTCAGAACAGCTGTATTGAAGAAAGCTCCAAGGTAGATAACTACACTAGAAAAGCAATTCTGCCAGCAGACCTGATTTTAAACCACCACTTAAATTGTTTTCACTGAGTTTTCTATTACAGACATATTGCAAACCTTTTCATATACACAAATGCCTTTCTGCCCATTACTAAAAGGAAAACAATAGAGCAGTATTTAATTAATATTTACAAAATGTCTTGAGGTTTTTAAATGCATGACCAAGGCAGGAATTAGTCTTCCAAATACTGTAATGTCAAGCATTTCCCCAACAGTTCCTGAGAAAGTACTTTAAAAATACCAGTTGCTAGAACACTTAAAAATTTTTAACATAGCACATGAATACAAATACAAATCCTGCTATCTAGGAAGTAGCACACTGTTTGAAATTTTAGCCTTCAGCATTCTAAAAACCTAACACTGTAAAAGGAATGCAGTTAAAAGTACAAATTGGGAAAAAACCCAGTAGCTGAAAGAGATAATTACAACTGTTAGCATCTGATGTTAAGATCCAATCTTTGAAGAGACATCATAACAGAATTTGCATCTAAAAATGCTGCAGGTTTTTTAAGAGCCTGCAACTTTTAAGTATAGCAGGAGATTTTAATCAAAAAGCAGCAACTGAAGTGTTAGGAAAATGTAATTATTTACAGAGGAAAATAAACGGAGGCACATGAACTTCAGTCTACATGAAGTTTTCTGTGTCCATAACTCTTGGTATGAATGGCAACCTCTGCACTGCATTTTCACTGGTTCTATGTCACATACTGCTGTGGTACTGAAAGATGCCTGTCACCCCTCAATGGTCATAAGTACCTCCTGCAGATTCCTCAGCCAGATAAACCAGACTATTGAAGAAATACTTTGATGTACATTTCTGAGTTCAGAACTTTTGAGGAGAAAATTAATAAGAACTAAACAAAATTATGGTCTTTACCATCAGCAAATTACATACAGAAAAAAAATCACCATCCACTGTTATTCCGCACACTGCAAGGCAACACGACCACACACTGAAAGGATGTAAAATCTGAAAAAACTACTTAGAAAAGAGTTAAGTGATCATGGACTAACATTCAACTTTCTGTTACTTTATTAACGGTAATGCTAATTAAATGTAACATTCTACAACACTGCTTCAAAATGCTGTAATATTTTTGATGCCTTGTTAAAAATGTCTACAATATTAACCATTAGTTAAGCTTTTAATATGTAAAATACTGGATTTTTTTTTAAGCACAGCATGTTAGAAAAGAGTTTACATGTGTATACACCAGCCAGACTCTAAAGTGTTTGGCATTCAGATTTGTAATAACACCTCTAATATGATCACAAAGAAAAAATACATACTGTGAAAATTCTGACAACAGATTAAAAGCAAAAGCTTGCAGATTCAGATGTGTAAAGACGAAGATACCTTATTTTTTGCAAATTCATGAAAAACACCTCAAACCTCAAGACGGAGAGAGGTCCCTTTAAGGCACAGTAAACTGTACACAGAAGCAGCAAACACAAAGAAGATGATCACCATCAGTCACCTGTTAGAAGTCTGACTGCAGTCATCAATATATCACGTCTCTAGAATGAAAGTATTCTGCTCTATTAAATGAGCTGTGGACATAGTCTATGCCTAAATGATTCCATTCGAGGCTTATTTTAAAAAGAAAAAACCCCTAACAGCACTAGTTGTTATCTACCCCTTTTAATATTCCTTATGAAGTTATTTTTCGTGGACCTGTCCCATGTGAGACATCTAAGAACATTATCATTTTAGACAGCCTTTTTTATACACAAATATTCTTCAGTAAGCTCAAATACAAGTTAATTTAATTTTCTCACGCGGTCTGTCTCACCAAGCTCACAGTCACCGCGTTCTTTGTTGCCTGGCTGTAGTGTCTCTCGCTCCTACCACACAGCCTCGATCCCTCCCCTAGGAAAGCACCGCAAGAACATTACCACTACAGGCTTTGGGAAAACGGAGCCGCTCCAAGCCGGGATGAACGCTAACTACGGCTGACCGTAAAATACACTGCCAGTCGCTCATGTTCAACCTGCTTTAAGTTAGTCCCGCAAAGCTTCATAAACCAATACGAAGCGATCATTTCACAGAGGCATCATTTCCAAACGCAGAGCTGCCAGACCATCAGAAGTACAAGGCAGGGGGGCCTAAAGTTCCCCCCCCGCCTTATTTAAACACGTACACAACCCCCTACAAGTACGCAAAGAGAGCACACAGCCAAGTGCGGGAGCTTTTCTTACTACTCCTGGGCCTAAGCTCCCGGGAGGTACCCCAAGAGAGGGCGGGAGG
>VZRL01000027.1:82553-229094 GCA_013397895.1 Origma solitaria
CAGGGGAGCGCGGCGCTGGCCCCGGAGGCCGCAGCGGCGGTCGGGCGTGCTGGGTTGGGGCTGCTCTCAGCTGGGGCGGACGCGGAGGACGTGGCAGTGCTTCTATGTCTCCTTCCTCACAGAATCGCGTAATCAGTAAGGTTGCAAAAGACCTCTGAGATCATCGAGTCCAACGTGTGACCGAGCACCACCTTGTCAACCAGACCATGGCACTGAGTGCCACGGCCTGTCTTTCCTTAAACGCCTCCAGGCACGGCGACTCCACCACCTTCCTCGGTAGCCCACTGCAGTCCAGTCCATTCCCGCCTCATCTCCCATTTCTCTACCACGGCTTTCTCTGCACCTCTGAGAGGAATCACCACAGGAGCCTATGCCTCGGGCAGACCTGGCCACGGCCGCTCCTTCCTCGCCCACCTCCAGCTGCCGCCCCCCGCCCGCTGCAGCTCTGCCGTGCCCTGGGCGCCCCAGGCCACTGCAGCCCCTTTCTCCTCCCCCCTCCTTGGCATCCCCCCGTTCGCAGCCTTCTGCTGCCGCACCCTCAGCCCAAGCTTGAATGACCCAGCCAGGCTGGAGCCTGTGTGGGAAAAAAAAATAAAATTAAATCTCATCTGAGAGTCCAGTCTGCCTCTGGGAGGCTGAGACACAGAAGGCGCCTGTAACAGTGTTTGGAAGACTGAAGAAAACAGGAGGTTACAATTAGTTTTACCAGGTTGTTTGTACCCATGACTGTGTTGTTCAGGAAAAGGGAAACGTATTTTCAGCATGCTATAGTTAAGCTTGACTTAGAGCTGCAAACTGCACTCACTTCCCTGGTTTTTCAGACTAGCCTGCCTAGATCATTGCTCAAGGCATTACAAGAAATGTTCCATGTAACCAGACCAGTAAAAAAGGGCTTTCTTAGATGACTGAGAAGTCCTAAAGAGATAGCTGCTTTAGTCCATCTCTCCTTGCTTCAGTTTAACCATATATAAACGTGTCATTCAACTCTATCACTCTTCACATTGAAATCCACACTTTCTATAATGGTACCCTGTACCATGTTTTCTTTTGCAGCTCTTCTAAACACTGAGACACAAAGACCAATTTTATAAGTCCCAAAATAACATCTCAATTTTTTTTTATTGGGTGAAAAGGCTTAAGACATTTAGGTGTGTCCTGCCCAGCTACTTGCAGAGGAAAATCTGAAAGGTTTTTGCCTTTTCACATTATGGCTCAAATGCTCCAGGGCAGCAATGCCTGTTAAAAACATTTAACATCTATTGCTGTTCTGACCAATAACAAGGGGCTTTGTATCAAGTGAACACAACTGGAACACTGCAGGAAATACAGATGTTAGTGGAGTGCAGAATTATTTACTTGAGAAATAAAAAAGGGAGGGAAACCATGACACTGGTAATTTGTGGCTGAGCAGCACCAAGAGTGGTTCTTCTCACCTTCATATGACCATGGCTCATTAAACTTCATGAACCTTTTTTCACAAAGCACTTTAACAAAGGACCTAAGAACCAAAGGAGATTTTCAAAAGCTGATACTTGCCTAGAAGATATGACTGCAAAAAGTAGGTAGGTTCATCAATTGGCTGTTCACTGTTGTTTAACTCTCTTTTCTACATCCAAGGTTGGGATGATCAGACAAAAACCCCCACGAATTCTGCATACTTTCCTTCAGCTGGTAGCATTTGTACTTCCTTTTCACAGAAAATCTCATTGCCTCCAATTTGTATGTTGCCCAGTAGCCAGATTTTAAACCTGGATAAGGGAATTTTCTTCAATATGGTGTATAATTTGTCATAGAATAAAGGAGGATTATCATGAGTTCTAGAATTTCCATTCCCCTCATTTACTGTCTTGTATCTGTAACTGAAGTTTTATTTCTTTGCCCGGAAGGGGTTACCAGACCAGGTTAAGACTGACCTTGGGATATCTCTTGGATATATCTGCTTAAAGATCTGTTTGTTTCTTTGGTAACCAATCTCCTCCCTCTGGCTTTCACAAACCCTAATATTAGCCCTCGCCCAGCTGGCAAATCCATTCAAATGGTACTTGAATGAGGTATGCTTGGCTAATTCTCTCCAACACATTAAAATACTCTGTCAGGCCAGGAAGTTGTTGTACCTGAAAAAGATTCACAATAGAGCACAAGATCAGCAGCATTATTTGTAAAGACCCAGATAACCTTTCTGTTTTGGATCACTTAAATAGACTGTTCTCATGGTTCATTTTGCCTTATGGGTGCTGCTTGGTGATATGCTGAAAACACAAATATTACTGTGAGAAAATAAAGATTTTAGCTTGAGTTCAACAAAATCTTCAAACTAAAAAGAAAAGGTACTGAGAAAGAAGGTGAATGGGAGGATGAGGAATGACAATGGAAAGATGATTGGGAAGATCAAAGCTTTTAATCTTCCTTTGTTTTGTCTTAGCTGATTAATCTTTCATATGAGGATCTACAAAGACAGCTTTTAAAGGAAATGAGAAGATTACTTACCGAAGTACCATAAAGCTTTCTGTTCCATCTCTTGTTCAAACTTACTTATTATTTTTAAGCAGAAAGGAACTGGAAAGAAATACCCAAGTTACTCATTTTATGAGCTCAGATCTCTGAACATTTTGATTTTAGACAACATTTTTCTATTGTTTTACTATCTGGGATTATGGAAACATTAAAGCATGCTTGCAGCTGCAGAACCAATGTATTTAGGTAACTTCATTTATTATAGAAGAGCCTTCTTCTTAAGATTGGTGCATTCATTCCACAGACAAATATTTTTTAACAAAGAAAATGTTCATTTTTTTTTTAATTGAATTTAATGTGAATTAGGGTCACTGTTTGCCAGCAGGGTGCAGATATAACTGTTGATCAATCTAAATCTGGCTAATTGCAATCAATAGAAAAGAAAAAAAGAAATTCTGACTCAAGCTGGGGAATCAGCCTAACACAGAACAAAATGTTTTCTTTGAAACCATTGCCCTCTGGAGGGGAAATGAAAAATCACCAAAGGATCAGGTAAAACTTTCTTTTTATGTCACTGTTTAACTGACATATTTAACTGACAATTTTTGCTTTACATAAGCATATCTGAGAGAGACGTATCTGTCTCTTTGTATCTATGAATGGCTCTACAGATAGGTAGAAAAAAGCAATGCTGTCAGAAGAGCCACACTGGCCACAGAGCTTATGTCAGTGGGTTGGAAAAGTAATCCCCATCTGTTTGTCCCATAACTCTCCTCCCCTTTATCTCTAAACTCTTTATCTCTAAACTCACTGAGCGTCCATTCTACAGCAGATACACTTTCTCTTCTAACTCCATCTTGGATCGCTTCCAAGCTGGTGTCATCGCTCTTTATTTGCCAAAATATTTTTTCGTGCAATCCCTAAAGCATTCTTGTCTGCCTGCTGCCAGACTCTGTATTCCATTCTCTTTCTTGACCTTTCTACTGTTTGTTTCTTTGGTTGGTTCTTTTATTATCTTGATTACCTTTTTCTTCTTGATCTTTTATTCTTGCACAGCTTTGAGAAATTGTGTACTCTTCTTTTTATCTCTCTACTTTCATGTCTGACATCTATTTAAATAGACTTTTTTCCTTCTGTCTCAGAACTTCACAGGGATTTTTCCCTTGGCCTTTAGATATTGATAGCTTATATCTTGGATAATCACATTTAAATGTCACCTGTAACTGAATATGAGTGAAAGTGAGCTCCTGCCTGCTCAGACTTTGCCTATATATTCTCCCTGTGTTGCTGGGGAAATGACAGCATCTCTCAGTGAACTTTCCAGTCTGATTTTCAGCAATCTGATATCTCCTGACTACAAATCTGGTTATTGTTTTAACTCTAAGTAGTACACATGCCCCAGCCATCTGAAAGAATGTAACAGCAGCACTAGATCACCTGTAGGGCTGGTTGTGTTCAGTATCTAATATTTTGAAGAAGAGTGCAAAACACAGAAGTCCACAAGCCAAATTCTGCATTAGGCAAGAAAAAAAATTAGAATCATTGGTCTACACAACCCAGCAACAGAAACCCTGAATTCTGAAATTAATACCATTTCATTTCAGCATTTTTCATTGTTCAGGACAACAAATTCCAAGGATTGAAATGCAATTCTGGTTTTCTCCTTGATAGCATCCAGAACTTTATTTCCTATTCAATAACCTCATTCTGCATTCACTTTCATCTGGGTAGCCAAAACATCTTCCACTCTGGTATCTAGTGTCCTCCGCCTCTCCTAAATCCTTCAGATACAAAATTATACAACTCCAAGTAAGGTCATAATATTTATGAGTAAGGTCATAAACCCAGCAGAAGTTCAGCCGCAGAAAAAGGTTAATCTCCAGAAGAGACATCTCAAGTCTGGGACCGCTATTCATCTCTCAATGTGAGGTCTTAAGCCCAGAAATAGGAATGGTTCCCAGAATATGGGTGCCCCCCAAAAAAACCTGGAAGTGAAGTTGTTAGTATAACAGTTTGGGGTACTCTTTTTAATCCAGAAAAATAACAGGTAATAAAAATTATTTTTCTTCCACTGTTTTCCCCTACTAAGTTATACTCAAATTAGTGATTATCTTATCCGTCTCTTTGAATCTGTTTGCTGATTCTTGTTTTTCCTCTATTTGTAAAGAAATAACAACCGATAACTCAGAGATGTGTGAGAAGATAGGAGAAGAACCAACAAAGAGAACCAACAAAAGTTTCAACAGTTGATACCACCTAAGGAAAATACTTAGGTGGTAAATCCTATTGAAATAAGACATTTGTGGTTTTTAGATTCTTCCCAGGCATGATTGTCTTTCCTGAAAGGCAGCATGGTAGTGGTAATTACGTTAAAGCTAAAACCTGCCTATCTGATCATGCTGCAGTGTAAAGCTTGAGCTTTATATATTTATCAACCAAAAGTGTGACACTACAGTTAACATATTCTATAACCCTGAAATGCAATAAATCTTCCTCTTGAATGCAAACTAGGTGTATAGTAAGACAGCTGTAAGATACTGTAAAATATACACAAACAGCATCATAATTCTCCTTGTTCCGTTTTTTCTAAGTTTTCACTGAAATAATATTGCATGCTATGCTTTATGAGTCTATTTTGGTACAGACCTTCAGTTTGTGCATCTCAGTATAAGTCTCCCCTCCCTTAATTACTGACACAAGAAGATTTGTGGCTATTCTGTGCTGTACGTTTAACAACATGAATGTCTGAATATGGCATGAGGCAAAATCACTTTCAAAATTATTCTTTTTAAAACCTTTGCTTGATATTCACCTGGCTTTTGAGCTTTTTTCCAGCAGATTATAAACAACATCTGTGGCAATTAACTACCAGCCAGCAGGTCTGTCGTTCCCCAGCATTTCAATTGTTGCTCAAAATCTGCTTTATTTGGATCCATAACTGTGTAAGTTTTATTGCAAATATTCTGAAACTGAGACTAACCTTTTTGTTTTTCCTTTGAGAACCATGCTCAGAAAAATCCTTCTTACATCATTTCATCACATGCATAAAGTTGGAGTTCACAGCACAGAGGAAATTCAGGTATGTGTCATATGTCATAAGCAAAGCCAGTCTACTTAATACCTTTAAGAAAGCAATAGCAGCTACACAGTCATCTTTAAAGAAGAAGTTGTTTTGATACTAACATAATTATCATTTCCACATAGCTATGTAGAGCTGTACGGATGGTCTTCATTATCGTTGGATAAATCTATAAGCTGCAGTGCCAATTCCATACCATTCTCATGAATCTACATCTTGCCAGAAAGTTGCAAAAATTGTTTTGGTATATATTGCATGAGTGTCGCTCTATTTTGCAATATTTCCTAAATGCGTAGCCAAAACCATTATGCTTGGTAGCTCTACTACTTGCGGGACCTTCAATGGCTGTCATTCTCCCAGCAGTAATTTTTCTTTTAGAGGACTGATAGACTGTATTGGCTCGGTGAGCCAGCACTGCATACCAGTCTACTGAATCAGCTCAGTATAAGGCTGTTTCGGTATGTAACCCAGCAAGCATCCATGCTGAGTTATTTTTTTTTGCTCCAGGCACAGCAATTAAGAGGTATTTTTTACTGCATTTGCAATGCAGGCAATTCGTCCTTCTTCCCACTGTTGTAGTCCGGGAAACACAATACTCTGAAGCTGTTTATCCTTTGCAGCATTGCCTGAGAGCATTTTAGATGGGATTGCAGTAAAATGAGGCTTAATAGTCGTTCCATTTGCATGGGGCAGCAGTCCTTTGCCACACCCTGCCTCTTCAAGGTCTGTCAGAACGACAGTTTTACTCAGCACAGTATATTCTCAGACTGATCCTGGTTTCAGCAGGTAAAGGACTTTATCTACCTGTTCAGCCAGTCAGGAGAAACACAATGCTCAAGAGTAGTTATTCTGGTCTTGCTTTGCCAAATTAATAACTTCAGAACGAATGCCATGAGCTTTGTGGACACCTTTGTCTCATTTACCACAAGGTAAAGTAAGTCTTTGTAGAAGTATTTTGATAATTCTTTAGTCCTGGCTCATCAGTTTATCTTTGGCTATAACCAATGCTTGTAATTGGGGGCAAATACATTTACTTAACAACAATTCAGCTCTCAGAATTCAAAAAAGTATATCTCATTAATGTCAAATCTCATCTGAAAAATCACTTTTTGCTTGGCATCTGATCCCTCTATTTTGATGGATTTAAACTTTTTCCTTAGGATAAGGTTATTTTGATGGCCTTGTTTGCATCCAGACAGGTTGTTTGAATGCAAATAAATGTATCATTGTAGGCAGTGTGCAGTGCTTCTCCAGACATAGTATTTAGCTTATGAGGGAGGTATTTCTAATTAAATCTTTAATTTATTGCATTCTATTAGTTAGTATATGCAGCATATCTTGGTATGAAATCAGTCATAACTATTACCTCTGTATTAGTAAAATGATAGTTTCTGATTAGTATAAACAGCTTTACTCTATATAAGAATATTCAAAAACTGTAATGAATTTACCAACATTGTACAATTTTCACTTCATCTTTTTCACTTCTAATGTGTAAGTTTAGTCTGAAGACACTGATGGTAAGCATCTGCACCCAGTCTGTGCATAGATGAGTATGAAAATACTGTTACTGATCTGTATTTTTGCAGCATTTTAAATTTGTTCTTGTAGCATACAGCAACACTTCATAAATTTTGTGTCATTCAAGTACTTACTCGAGCAGAAGTACCTTGAGCAGAAAATATGCTGTTTCAACCATTTTCTCCGGGACCACCTTCCTGGCATTTCCAGTTATACTGAATGCTATTCCACTCTTGTTCACAGTATGGGTGCTATCTAGCATTTGAATTTGCCACTAGTTTCTTACAGCATTCTGGACTGGAATCTGATTACACATGAGCTGCCCTCAAATAGTATTAAGTTAATTTATATTCTCAAGGAACTTTAGACTGGCATTTGTATCTTCAGACACTGTGAGTTATGTATGTCCTCTGTCCTCGTTTGGAGGAAAGCATAGGGAATCTTCCATCTCCTATGCTTCCCTATGCTTGTGCAGAACTTATGCTTCAATACTCCAGTGCAATAGTGCACATGCTGTGAACTACTCAGAGATGTCCCAGTGACAGGTAGCAAGGGCAGTAGCAATTCAAGTGCTAAATGATCCCTAGTGCAGCAAAGTATGTTCTGGCAAAAATTCTTCTTGGTATTCCAGTAGGATTGCAATGTTTGTAGTATCTACATAATAACAACAGTAAGAACAATGCGAAATCCTTATAAAATGGTTCTCGTCAATATTTTGGTTTTTAGGAGAAGTCTATCTATCCTCAGTCTGCAAATGAAGAAGCTGAGGAACAAAAGGTAGTGTGATTTGCCCACATTTGTAGAAGTTCACTGGCAGAAATAAAACCTGTGTTACTAGGATTTTGTGCCCACTACATGATACTGCTCTCTGTCACTTGTCCCCTGCAATTTTCTGAAAGTTGGTTGCATGAGAAGTGTGAAAGTGTAAGCCACACTCAGGTACTGTAAGGTTAATTCAAGTGTCTATTTCTTTGCCTTCTGCTGCAATCTACAAGTCTGCTCCCTAAAAAAATGGTTTCAGTCACTAAACAAATGTAGATTCCACTGCAAAAGAACCAAATTTATTTGTACTTGTGCTAGTTGTGAAATAATACAGAGGAATACAGAGTTTGTATTTCTGTAATACTTAATTGTATGTTAGTAAGAGGTTATGAAGTCTGCAGTGGAATTTTTTCTTCCATGTATACATTTTTTTCTTTGTTCCAACTGCATCTTATATCCAGGGTGCTTTGCTTTATTCTTTTATTTTCTTACTAGAAACTTCCATCTGGGATATTACTTAAAGCAGTCTGCTTGACTTAACTGCCACTCTTGATTTCTTGAAAAGAAACACAGTAAGCATCAGGAAAACAGCACAATAAAGTAGAAAATCAAAGATAAAAAGAAGCACTAGGAATGAAAAGAGAGAATAGGACAGATAAGATGAACATTGACCCAGAATCACAAAGGAAGAAAGACTGACCAGCAGGAACTGAGCTCCCTTTTGGGGAAGTTTACTAGAATTTGTGCTCTGTATTCCAAAGTGGCCTTTACCCAGTCTCTCCCCTGCTGTTCTCCTTCAGTCACTCCTACAAGCTGTCTCAACTACTCAATTCACAGCAGAAATCATTGTTAGTCTTTGCAGAACACCTGAGAGGTGTGAAAAGCCTGTGCATGGCTGGTATGAGTTGACCTGATATTGTCATACTTCTCAGCTGCCTGGGGGTATGTGAAGATCATTTCTATTCTTTACTGAAAGCTGATCAGCAGGTTGAGAAGACAACAGAGTCTGCAGCTCTAAGAAAACCCGGGAAGAACACACCTTGCCTTTACCTCTTTACAGCAAATTTGGGAATTAATAGTGGAATGCAGTCTGGGAGATAACATGGTGAGAAATTTAAGGAAAAGAAGGGACACAATCGCACAGGAAGAAGAATATACCTTAGGAGGAAGGAGCCATTTAAAAGGAGAAGGAGGTACAGAGGAGAGTTGAAGGATTGTGGAAGGTGAGAAGAAAGTAATCCAGAGCTAGAGAAAATGAACAGGAAAATTGATCACAGGAAAAGCAGAAAAACTGTGAGCATTTGTGGAGAAGTATCAGTTAGATAAAGACGCAAAGATGGTAACAGAAAGAAAACAATGGGAAATACAATCAGCTATTTTTCCTTCCCTATGGAAAATATAGTGAAAAAATATTACTGCAAAATTAGTATCTAAATTTGCTTATGTAGGACAGAAAATGAGGACAATACTCTAGGGGAGAAGTGATTGAAATAAATAGGCAGGTCCCCTTCCCTCAATGCAACAAATCCAAGTGCTGGATTTGTCAAGACAGGCTTTTTTGTCTGAGTGATACCGTGGTGGTATGTGTGTAGTAGGAAAATATATTAAGCATTTCTATTCTGGTTGCTTTACTACTTTTATTACAGTCTTCACAATAACATCACAAGAAATACATTATTGTAGCACTCAGTACCAGTAACATATAGTTTAGGTGTTTGGCATTATATATATGTCACAGATTATTTTAAAATGCAGGAAATTAATTTGAAGAGAGAGTATATTTAATCTAGTGCACAAATTTGTTATTGCTAATTAAATAATTTGTTATTATTTGTCTCCATTTCATGTGGAGTGCTGAAATAAGCTCTTGAACATGTACTAGCATATCTCCTCATAGCCCATTGCTCTCTGTCAGTATCCCCCATTTCTAAATGAATGGCTGTTAAGAGAGGAGATGAGTGAAAAAGAACACAACAATGGAAAATTAAAAATTATTCATGTACCTAAATGTATGTAGAGAGAGAAGCAACAAGATCTTCAGACAGATGTGTGGATGAAAAGATGTGAGCACACATAAAAAACTGAAAAAGCAGTTAAATGAGAACACATCAGAGACCAAAGTACTTTTCCTTCAGGTCATGCAGATCATTTTAAGATCACCAACTAGCAATTAGGACAATGAGCTGCATGCAGGCCACTGTCCAGCTGTAAGGAGGACCGCACAGGAAGAGCATGTGCACAAAAAAGGAGGTTAATTGAACAAGAGCTCATTCAAACTTTCATGACTTAGCAAAATGGAGAAGTGTGTGAAGGAAGACCATTAAAGCTTTTGTTAAAGAGACTGATTCAGTCACATGCAAAATGATGATGAGTTTAGACATAAATTAAGGGGCATCAGTAAGCTAAGTGGCTTCAGTTTTTGTCATTCCTTGGCAGGCATAGATAACAGTGTTTAATCACTGGCAAGAAGTGGAAAAATATAAACAAAGGGAACTGTGAACAGTAGTGATGGCTTTCTATAGGTGCCTGCTTGTTAGAGATGGATATTCTGTAGAGATTTGTGCAGAAATGTAGGGTGTCAGAAAGGGTGCTAATGCTAATCCTAACAGGACTTTGCAGAGAGTGCTTCAAAATTGGTCCACATGCTGCTTGAAACATGAATCTGGACCTCACACTTGAGGACACTGCAGACATGATATCTGGAGGTAAATTCAAGCTCAGACATGGGGGTTTGGAAAGCCTTACATCACATTAGAAGGGGAAGCATGGAACACCATTATCTCTTTGAACTGTCATAAGTCTGCACCTTCCTCAACCTTTCCACCATCCTGTATTTTATCTATTATGCAGTGGAGTTGCAATGGCTTCCATCCACCATACAAGTCAAATAGCAAGGCCTTTCTGGAAGAAATTGAACCCTGGAAGGTGGGATGTAATCACAGCAGGGAATGAGCACAGTGTACCTTCTAATAATATGCCCATACAAGTGCTGATGTATTGGCAATGTGGACATAGGAAAATTTGTTCTAAAGAACTCTCGACTCATGAAGTTTTAGCTTCTCTCATCTATTATTAAATTAAGAATAGCAATAAGGAAGTGAATACATATCAGAAAAACTGTCATACATGAAGTCTGTAATTTTTTTCCGCTTTTTGCTTCTTTGTACTTGACCTAAAAAAGGCAGGAAAAAGCATTATGCCATTGCCAACAAACTCAGGAATAAGCCTTACCCTAGTAATGTCATTATGTACCAGAATCAGTATGAAATAGGTGCTATTTTAATCTCTTTTCTGTCTGCAGTTGAAACATGTATTGGTAAATGATGTAGTAAGCCTTGTTTTCAGGTGCAGGCACACTTGAGATATTTGAATGTTATGGACTACACTTATATATGACACACCTGAACATAGCACACACCTGAACACATCACTTGATGCCTGGATGTAGTTTGGGACGTGATTATGGAGAAGCCTTGTTCTTTGCAGTCATGCAGATGCTCTTGCAAGTGACAGTTTTCATTTCCTTCTGCCATCTAGCTTTTGCTTGCCTAGTTTGTGCAACACCACTGACAAAAAATCTGCTCCTTTTCTGCACAAGCCAGGGTGCATATGGCAGTGCAGGAGATACAGAAAAGACAGATTTCTGGTTCCAGGACATACTGCTGATTTTGGGCAGAAAGGAAACATTGGGTCTACCCCATACTTGAGATAAGATCTTTGCTCTTCCCTGATCCAGATTTTGACATTGGTCCCTACTAAAATCTTTCTGTCTTCTTCTTTCAAGTAGCTGAGATAGGGATACCTGAAAGTCTCCCATGAGAAGAAAGCTTTCTGTCTAAACAGGAAGAGAACAGGGACAATGTAATAATACAAAAGAAAATCCTAAATTAAAACCCATCAATAGACAAGTCAATAGTGAGTAACAGCCAACACTTCCTTGGAGAAAAAGTGTGTTCTAAGAAGAAATTTGAGGGAGAACAGTGCATTAAATTTATGGATGTCTAGTGGAATCTCCTCCCAAATGTGAGACACAGTATGTAAACAAGATCAAAGGCTACTTTTAAATTTTATTTTAATGTAAATGAGTCAGTGATGGAGCTGATTTGGGTGATTGGTTTGGGCAGGTGCCTTCTTTGTAGTAAATGAGGTCTGATAAATAAAGCAGGGATAAATCTTAAAGTACCCTGAATATGGAGACTCATAGCTCATTAACATTCTGCATGTGTATCAACGATGCAAGATTTAATTAATCAAGGCAAGACCAAAGGATGTCATAATTATCACAAAGGGAGGTAATGAAACCCTATGAAAAATACTGTTGAGACACAGCATGTAAATAGAATTCACATATTTTCGACACACTGTGAAGGCAGAATTGTAGGAGTGTAGGCTGTTGCCAGAGTCCTGCAGGGTTCTTTGGCCAGTGCTTAAGGTGACAGGCAGGGAGGGTAGTTATACTGCTGCAAGGATAATGGAAGTTGCAAGTGGTGAGAGATTGCCCAGGAAGGGCTGGCTTTGGTTTTGACTAGGTCGAACTGACATTGGAGGCTAAAATCCTTAATGAGGTAGCACAGAGCCATATTTTTTTCTACAACAGTTCTAGCTACTGCTACAGGAAGGAGTAGGGGCTGACAAAGGAGAGTGAAAACATAAATCTTTGTCCTTTTCTGATCTGCAGCACTGATGTTGCTGGCTTTCTGAACTATTGCCTTTAAAGTGTGAACACAATGAGTCTATAGGGGAAGGGAAATATAACCATATGTATGTAGTACACAAAGAACAATAACAGCGAGAAAAAGTGAGCTGAGGGAGAAAAAGAAAAATTGTAATGATTGCAAGCAATTTTATCTTGAGCATGCTATATGTTTTCATTTCAATGACTTTTTACCTGGACAAACTTGCTCTTGAAGATGTGAGTAGAGGTAAAAGGAACATAGTCTCCTTGGCTAAGAAGTCTCTAAACGTCACCTGTAATGGGCATCTGACTTGAACTGATGCTCTTAGAATCAAATTTGCTATTCATTTTGCCTATCCACAAAATAAAATAAATGTTAACACCTCCCTCTCCATGATTATGAAAAGAAACAAACATAACCCTTCCTGATAGGCTTTATTATACTATGAAAGACCCCTCCCCCCAAAAGACACATTTTTAAGAACATACAATCTCAAGTGCAAAAGGGATTTTTGCGCTTGATTTAGAAAGCTTTGTAAGGCTTTCTAACAACTCTCAACTCCTCGTTTTACTATTCATATTTAAGAAAAAAGAGCCTGTGAATCTACAAACACTGTTTTGCACATGCCATTCTATACATCAGTGTATTCTTTTTGTTTATAAGTAATCATACATTTTTGGCACTGTTAGGACAATGTATGTTTTATTTATATATTTTTTACATGAGTATAGTGACATACTTTGCAAATAACAGTAGAAACCCTTCAGCGGTAAATGGTGACTTCTACATTTGCACCTTTTGGATCACATGTATTTTTTTTCAGGCATCAAGTAGAAGGCAGAACTTAGGCAATGCTGTGAAGTATAAATTCTCCAGCTACTGATCAAGCTGACTTTAACACAAAAACTGGAGAAGAAGTAATATAATTAATTCCCTCAATGAGGGGAAAAGCACCATTCAAAGCTAATAATTAATTACAATTCATAAATCTTTATTAAACAGCTAATTTATATTATCCTAAGTGGTGGAATGCCAAGGAGAATAGAAATACCCTGCCACTAGTCTTTTTAAAAACTAGATGTAATAGACTTCTACTTCCCACTCATACCTTGTTTCACTTAGGTCCATCGATTCCTTACACATTGAAGAGGACATAAGTGCCCTAGTCCTTCCTGCAGTGTCCACTGGAGTTCTCCCAGTACTATGAACACACAACTGACAGCATCATCAGGCAGAGTCTTGATACTCCTTGTTGAGTTTGAATCATGATATAAAGAAAAGCAATGCTTGAGTACATATACATGAGGCAGCAAATTTTGTCTGGCAGGGTGGTTTGGAAGAACTCAGCCCAGTCACTGTTGACACCATAATACCTCACATTCCATTTTGTGGTTGCATCAGGACATAGAGGTAACGGGTAGCTTGGGTTCATCTGTAACATGAGGACGTTAAGGGCATGATAACATCAGCAGTTTTTACATAGGTATTGTCCATGCAGCGCAGGTTGCCATAGGAGAGTTGGTCTGCTCCCTGAGGGATAACGAGCTGGGAGCCAAGGATGACCTCAGCAGAGGCATTGCTTTGAGCAGTGAAGGTACAGCCCTCCAGTCCCACAGAATTCAAAGTGAATGGTGGTAACAGGGTCTGCTGACAGGCACAGACAAGACAAGATGTAGAAGCACATCTGGGGTCCATCTTGAGGCTCTTCCAGGAGTAGCAGGAGACAGGATTGTAGTGTATATCCAAGGAAGTCCAAACAGGAGTCAGGGCTGGCAATAGATGCAGCTATACCCTCTCTCCAACAAGAGAAAAGCTGGGCCCGAGCTGGGGCTGAAGTAGCTCCCAGCCCCATGGCAGAGGGAGTGAGGTGGAGATCCCAGGTGAGGCTGGAAAGAGCAGTTAAGGCCAATTGAGGCACTCAGGGCCCTGGCCCAAGTGTAAATAAGCCAATTTAAAATGGAGCTTGTATTCATGTGTCTTGCTCTGGATATACAGCACCCACAGAAACACAGACAGCACCAATGGCCTCACCCTGTTTCCCTCCCTGCCTTATCAGGATGGCGATCTGTTAGTGGGAAATACAAACACATATTGAATGTGTGTTCCATCAGCCGCTGAGCTCAGACAGCCTGTCCAGTACCTGGCCTTTGGATCCTCATCTTCCTGGCTGCTGGCATATGGATATATGAGCCCCTGAGACTGCAACCCCACCGCTGTCACACAAACCCATATACATTGTAGTGTCTGCAGTAGCTGGCTTTGGACACACAGTGCATTTGACCAGCCTTTTTTATCCTTTTATCCCTCTATTTTCCTACATCTGTTCCTCCTCAAGTCCCCTACACCCATTCCTTTCACCACTTTTTGTTCCTCTACTAAACATGCCACAAACCTTGTGCAATCCTAAAACACTTTTCCCCTTCATCCCATGCAGAATGTATCATGCAGTCCCAGGCAGAAACATCCTGTGGTCTGAAAGGTGCTTGTAAGAGCCCTCCCATCACCTTATGTTGATGGATCTCACACCTGGGCAGGGGCTGAGGTACTCCTGCAGCAGCCCAGGGAGGGGCTCATCCAGGGTGTCCCTATGAGTCCTTAGCTTGGGTTCCCGTCTGACCTATACCTGTGTCCTCTGTGCCTGCTGATGATGGGCCTTTGGTGGGCTGATGGCTCCTGTGATGGGCCTGGGAGAAGCTTGGGCAGGGTGCTATTTGCCCACCCACCATCCTCTTTGTGATCCTTAGTGTGTCTGCTTTTTATCCCACCCCTTAACAAAGGACTGTTTTCCTGGCTTTGTTTGTTTGGGTTTTTTTTTTGTTTGTTTGTTTTGTGTGTGACTTTTTCTTTCTTTGTTTGTTTTAAAATTTAACCCCAGTCACCACCTCTTAGAAAAAATCCAGTTGATGGAGAAAGCTGCATCATGACTCCTTAGCAATGCAGACTGCCAAGAGCATATTAAATCCTATCTTCTGCTCTTTTCTCTGGCTTTTCATAGCACATTGGGCAACTTGATTGGAGTTGGCCATTAGGGAGTAAATTACAGAAAGTCAGTCATGGAATTACAGTGCCAGCTATCTTTTATTTAGATAGGCTCAAGTACCATTGCATCTGCATATGCAGCTCTCCTCCCTTAAGACTGGCAGATAAATGGCTCTCAGGCCATTTTTATTTTCATTATTCAATACCTTTAGTGATGAGTAGCTACCTAACTCTGACACAAAGGTCCTGGCAGGCTGTGCTTGCCGAAAGCACAGTATGTCACAACCAACCTGCTATCATCAGCACTGGCTTCAGTTCACTCGCCTACACGTTCCCCTGAGCTCATTCTCCTGAGTGCAGTCCATGCCCCAAACCATGCAGCTCTGCAGAGCCACATCCCAGGAGACTGCGCACCAGTCTTGACCATGAACAAGGCTGTTCTAGCAACCTCATCCAAATACAAGAAAGCTATAGGAAAATATTAAGCCAAATGCTTTTCTCTGCAGCATCTCCATTTATACATGAGGATGATCTTGGTCGTCTGGCAGTTCTCCAAAGTAGTGCAACAGCATCCTAAAATGAGCATAGCTGATGAGGCTGCCAGCAGCAGCAAGCAATCTAGCTGGAAATAAACCACAAGAAAAGATCAGGCATAATAAGGTAAAGCAGCAACATTACAGCATCGCTGTCAAGCCACCAAAAGAGGTCTTTCCACAAAACATAGAACAGATCCTCAGTGGCGGTTATCACTGCAGTCTCCATTAACACATTGAACTGAAGGCAACTGAATTCAAGGAAGATACTCATTTACCAGGACCAGAACTGCAGATGGATTGCTCAAAACAGAGTGGAAATGAGTTAAAACAGCTAAGAAAATTTAACACAGATAAAAGTAAAATTACTCATATGAGGAAATTATTTTCTTAAACTTATAATTGCTGTTCCTAGGTTGACTACTACCACTAAAGCATGAGAATTTAAGGTTATCTTTTAAAAGAAAATAAGACTGTTACCAATAAAGCATGAGATTTTTAAGATCCATAAAATCATATCAGTTAGAAGTACAGAAGAACAAAAATTATTAGGAAATAGAGAATGAACAGAAGTCATCATTATGTGGTTAGTCATCATTATGTGATAGTGTTGCCTTTTAATATGTAACCTGTTCTGATCTCCAATCTCCTTGTTTCAGACAGAATATAATAAACTTGAAGAGGGTGCAAAGAGGAGCAACAGGGATGGGTGATATTGTTTAGGAGTGACAGTGACAGTGCTGCATTGGTGGTGGGACTTGATGATTTTGAAGGTCTTTTCCAGCCTAGATGATTCCATGATTCTGTGATAGGGGTCATCCAATTTACAGACCCTTAGATATGGTCTGTGATCACAAAGGGCAGACTACATAGATTAGGACACATAATTCGGAAGATAGTCATCTATAAAATTATGGTTGGCAAAGTGAGGGTGACTCCTCTTTGTCTACTCCAACACGAAATCTAAGAGGCATCAAACAGAACTAGGAGGTGGCAGGTTCAGAATAAAACAGAGGAGATGCTGCTTCACACTGTGAAAATGTGGGACTTTTTGCCACAGACACTGGGGGTGCTGGGGTAGTATTTGGAAGTTGGGTAATTATCTCCTTGCGATGCATTTATCTCTTGAGGTGAACTATTGGCCAGTGCTTTGCATAGGGCCAATTTAAAAGAAGAAATATCCAAAAGTGCACAGACCACACAGTGCAGGGATATTTCTGGCATTATGTTGTTCCCTTCTCATCAGTTTCTTTAGTAATCTCACAGAAGTTTCTCCCGCTGGTACCAGCCACTGCCAGTGTAGGAAGGTTTGTTTTCTGTGGCATGCTCAGATAATCTGCACAGTTAGTAGTGTACGATGATGTTTCAGTTTTGCTTGTGAATTAACTTTGCAAAAATTACTTGGTTGCCTGTATTTTTAAACACAAATTAGGTCCATGGAAATGCAGAAGTCCTTGCATAGGCACAGAGCATGCTGGGTGTTGTGTTGCTGTATAGTGCTGGGATGGAGCAAGTCATCTGACCCAGATCAGTCTAAAACTAGAGAGCCACTGAGCCTCTGTGCATCACCCTTTTGAAGGCTTTATATTCCAAGGACTTTATCAGCTTGTGTGTAATATGGCACAATTGCACAGAGCAAGTCTTAATCAAATGCTGAATATGAGTCACTAAGCCCTTCTAGAAAACATGCAGCTAGCAGCAGCTCATGAGGTTATACCATTTGCAAAATGTGCAGGCTTTTCCTCCCCACAAATTACCAAAGATTTGCCTGCATTTCAATGCTGAGTTTAAATCCAACATGACAACTCATCCTTCTGCGTGGAGGCTAGGATAGATTTACTAGAAAACAACAGTCAAGTTTGAAAGAAAACAAAAAACAAACAAAAGAAAACCCAGATAAAAGAAAACACAGAAGAAACAACAGTGTGACTTTTTTCACTCTGAGTAAATATGGAAATCCAGCTGCTGGCAGTATCATGCTGAAAACGTGCAAATGCTGTGCCTTGTCTCTTGTCATCAAGACAGGCTGGCACTAGGAAGGCAAAGGGTTACAGTTATTAGAGATCATGTTCTTCGTTGTGAGGTTAAGGCACCTAATTGCAACTTACGGACCAAATACTGTCATGGGAAGCTCTACCTTGTTCTACAGATTGCTGCTTTAATGACCACCAGCTGCTGCAGCTGTTCTGCCCATGCAAACCCTTTGTCTCCATCAATAGTTCTGACTTTGACCACCTTGCTGTCCTCCTCTCCTAGAGGAGCCTCTTGCTTTTTTTGAGTACATGAAAAAATGCACTTCCATGTCTAACCTGTAGTCCTAGGTTTCAGCTTTTACATGGGAGTAACACCACTTGGTTTTAGATTCAAGAATGAGACTATTGTAGATATAAAGCATTCAAGCTAAGAGTTTCTTACCTGGAGTTTTGGGAAATGTGTAAAATAAGCTTACAAAAGAAATATTAGGTTGGGGATATATTCCTGAATTTATTTGGGATAAAAGCCTGTTAGAAATGTTTGGAAAGTGCCAGCAAAAACGACAGTCAATTTTCATGATTTTTCCCCCGTTATTAAAAACTAGTTTCAATTTGCCAGCTAAGGCAAAATCAAGTTTTTGGCAAATTTTGTGCTTGAGCATTTCAACATCTACCCTCTTACTCTTAGTTTCCTACCAGGTAAGAGTATAAAGATCATTTATTATCAGCCCTAACTTTTGCTTGATAATGTAGCCTGATTTGGGCTCTGACTCCTCATCTGACGTTCTCACACTCTTCCACCTCTATTTCCTCAGAGGGAATACAAAGCTATATATTTAAATGTATCAAATACATGCACCCGAGGAGGAGACTCTGCCTTTAAAACAATTATTGAACTTGATTGCTAGTGAGTCTTTATGCACTTTATGCACTTCCTGAGATGCATCTTTAGCATTAACCAATACTTACGGCTTTTTGCTGTCTCACTCTTATTTTCCTTGTCTCCTCTTTGTTAACTGCAAATCAGATACCTGGAAACATATTCACACTCTTAACAGGTAAGGAAATAAAACTCTGGTATGTTTCTTTTGTTTTAATTTAATATATATTTTTCTTATTTAACACAAAACCTCTTGAATAGTTCAGGCGATGGTGCTGTTTTTGAGGAGTATTAGAACACAGTAGAGGGCCATCAGAAGCAGTGGATCACCTTAGCCTAGCATCCGCTTTCCTAAATCAGATATCCCACTGCCCAGTACCATCTCAAGCGGTAGTTCCTGCCCTGCAAGCGCTGGCTGAGGTGTCAGCCTGAAGAGCTTTCCTGAGTATGGCTCGAGACAGGCCCTGAACGCTGCTGCCTTACGAAAGCAACGAGGCTGGCACGTGCCATCCCAACAGTGACAGGCTTTGAACCAAGGCAGCCAGATGGAAAACGTGGATCCAGCCACTACACCAGGCACTTCTGTGGCTGGTACAGAGTTTGTGGAGATTGCCTGGGCCCTGAAAACCACCTTTACCAGGCATGAGGGAAGAAGCATGTCCTCTGGACTGAGATGTGTGTAAGAAGGCAAAATTTATACTTGGTGCACAGTGGCAAGCTGGGGGGGAAAAAGTCAGAACCTGCTGGAAGATTCTATTTGCATATTGTCCTTAAGCAGTATCCATGTTTTAAAATGTTTTAAGTGCAACCCTTCAGCTCAAGAATCAAAAAGTCTAAAGATTCCATGCTAATTAGTAATCTCTGGAGTCATACAAATTTGTAATAACTACCTGCAGATCAAAGATATTTCATGTTTAGCATATTTTAATATCAAGATAGAATTAATTTTGTAATTTCATTAAAGTATAGAAATCAGCATTTGGAAGAGGCCAGTCGATTCTTGCATTTATCTGAGTGGATACAGCCAAATTTTGTGAGATGGTTCACATTTGTGGGCTCAGTCAAGTTGCTTGTACAACTTGACTGAAGGCAGCGGGGATACAAACGTTGCTGTAGGATTTTGCAGGTCACTTCAGGATTATCCCAGCTGGATGAATGGGACTCAGAAACACCACTGCATACATTTCTACCCATGATCATTCCATGTATATGCACTGAAAAATGATGTAATAAGAGGAAAACTACAACTTTTGGAATACCAACCTCATCTTCAGTCACTGATGGCATTGCTTCTTGTTGTTATTTTGACTGTGCTAAAACCTTCTCTAGAGAAGTAAAAACATGGAAAATATTCCTTGAAACATTTCCATTTACAAGTCTCAGTCCTTGAACCAGAGTAATGACATACTTGAAGATCCCTTTGTTCTTGATTTCTTTTCTGAATCTTCCAACTTTCCCTGATATTTTAAGTTTGGAATGTTAAAAATAAAAATGTCATTTGAATGTACCTAGTTCTATCACAATTATATCAATATATATTACAACAACCAAGGAAAATTCTTCAGATTTTAGGCTTGGTAATTGACACACAGTTGTAAGAATGATTTATTGTACTGCTCCCAGGATTTCCTCTCCAACATACTGCTATAGCTTCCAGTGTTAATGAAAGCTGGGCTCTGAGCATCTCTCTCAGAGAGGGCAAAGCTTATATTCTTGCATAAAATTTTGAACACTGAGCAGAGGCCCTTACAAGAAAACAGGGTTGCTAGAGCAGTTTATACTATCAATGATTCAGGTAAAAAATCTGATTATTTGCTAAATGCTCAGCTTGTTACAATGTATTCATTTGGTTCAAAGGACAAGAAATGGTTTAAATGTAGCCAAGCATTATATACAGCATTGTGCCAATTCTTCTTAGTAACATTTAGTAAATGTAAACCAGACCTAAGGTTTTTCTGGCTAGGTTTCCTCACATCTCCCTTTTATCTTTGTCTAACATCTCCAATTGCATGAACAATCTTCCCTCAAGTTGTTCTTATTGGTGTCCTTTATAAATTTCTGATTTTCATTACACATGCTGCCTATAATAACCCTTAACTATATTATAATAATCCTTTGGTTTATAATAGGCAGTGTTCTGCATTATTTCTGAGAGATGAGTTAACTCGCCTCTCTCTTCCTTCTGTCATTTAAAATAACATCCATGAATTCAATTTGGTAGCATCCTGCTGCTACATAGAGAGATCACAAATGTGAACATGCAGTCCAGAACAAAAATATATGATCAGCAGGTTGTGTTACTGTTTCTCTGAATAATCAATCCCTGGACTGCCTTCAAACACCGTGTATGCCCACCTGCCTTCAACCTTTGCAATGGCCCATGCAGGGAGTATCACAGCAAACAGAGTTTGGTTTTAAAACCAGCCAGAGGGATGCCCTCTGCAGTTATCATAGAACTACAGCTCTGGTCTACTGTGTCAGTCAGGATTTAAACCAAATTTTCTGTGTTAACCCTCACTAAATATTCAAAAAACACCATACATAAATGTTCTGGCTCCACAAATGGAGTTGGTGGGATAGCATTTTACCCACGAACTCCAAGAAGCAAGGTGTTGTAGGGCACTGCTATGGTCTTAATTCCAGATGAAATGTGAAGCTACCAAAATACACAGTCTGGTGGGAGCTGAAAAGTCCTTATCTCGTGGGTGGAAAAAAGAAGAAAAAAACCCAATTTATCAAATTCCTGACAGTGCAGCACAAAGGCTGTTTGCAAATGCTATGCAATTTGGGGGGGGGTGGGGGGGGAAGGTATTCTCCAGCTCTGATTAGTCTGATTGCAACCCCACCCTGCCTCCAAATGCTGTTTCCATTTTGACCCTTGGGAGGTGTGTGAGAGAGAGAACTCATTCTGTGGTTTCAGTTCACACTGTATGTGAGGGAAGGCCCTAGACTGCACATACTATTTCTCTTCCTCCCTGTGCTCTTTCCCCACCCCAAACACCCTCTTAAATCACTACTTTTTTGTTGCAAACAACAAGGCTGAACAGGTGAAATTTTAAATAATGATTGAGGATTTTTTTTATTCATTTAAGTTTCAATATCATTACAGAAAATGTTATGGTACAGAGTTGTTTAACATTAGTTTTATTTCTTTGCTCATTTAATTTCCACACGAATGCTGGTAACACTAATATCTGTACAAGATCAGTCTTTGATTTTTTTTAGTTTTCAGTTCTGTACATTTTTAAATGTATTGGTTAAAAAGGCTGTCAGCACTTAAGGAAGCAATTTTTTTGTTTGTTGAAATAAAAGGTATCCAGTTACTGCCCAAGAGTACTGAGCTGGGTGGCTGCTGGGACAAGAGACATCCCTGAATGCGCAGCGAGGTGAGAAAACCTCGGGGCTTCATTGGGTTCCCAGTGCAGCCACTCTGCTTTTGGCACTGTGCACATCAACACGAGATACAAGATAAAGAACAAGCAGAAGCTCTCTGTGAAGCGGTTATGAAGCATACTAATAAGGGAAATCCAAGTGTTGTCTACGCTAGTATAAATAAGCAGACAGCCTTGTTTTAAGAGCATAAGTAGTTGTATCTTAAAGATGAGAAAAAACACAAGTTCTGCAGGCACCTACTGCTGTCTACTAAAAGCTACCGCTATTAGAACTAGCATTGAACACACAAAGCAATTGCAAGAAAAGGAAAAAGTTGCCTTGATATAATCAGAATAAATTTCTTTGTTAAGATTTGTTTTAAAGGTTTTTTTTTAAAAGGTATTTATTTAAATTCCATTTGAAATATATTTCAAGATGTTGACTATACTGATCAACTTTTATCCAAATCGGAAAAACTAGCTGTGCCGTTGCATATTACAGGATACAGTCAATGATATGTGGACATGCATCAAAGCTTCGCTCTTGCTGGTGACATCATAGCCTTCCAATAACCATGACATCCACCACCTCCCCCTTGTGAAGCTCCACATACTGCTCTGTCTTTGGAGGTAGCATCAACAGTCCATTGGCACTGCGCATACTCATCAGACGACTGCTCATCTGATTCCCTGCAGGAGAGAGGAAGAACAATTTCAGTTAAGTCTTCAGTTAATTCCAAATGCTGAACATGGTGTGGCAAACAAAAGCTGTTACTATAAAGATGTTTATGTGGCTAACTTCCTCATGGAGCTGGGATCGTGCTGTTCCAGGGTGAATGGAAACAGAGAACTCTGTGGAGAGTTAGTCAGCCTCTCACTGCACTGGCTCTCAAAACCGTCACTCCCGTTGCTGACTGCTTTCCTATCCAGCCTTCCACATCATCTGTACCATGTATCTTGTCCTAGTAAATTGCTAATCCTATCAAAATTACTTTATTTTTCAATTTGTACACCTATTCCAGTTGTACAAACACTAAAATCAGCACAGTCTAGAATGTTTTTAATATACTGTTCTAGATTAAGTTTGATTAACTTTATTCTCTCTGAATTGAATCATTTAGGTTGGAAAAAGCCTCCAAGATTGTTGAGTCCAACCTTCGACTGGACACCACCATTTCAACTAAACCGTAGCACTAGGTGCCATGTCCAGTTATTCCTTGAACTCTTCCAGGGATGGTAACTCCACAACCTCCCTGGGCAGCTGTTCCGAAGTTTAACCACCTTTTTAGAGAAGAAATTCTTTCTGATGTCCTGAGCCTCTGCTGGGGCAACTTGAGGCCGTTTCCTCTTGTCCTATCACTGGTTGCTTGTGAGAAGAGACTGACCCCCACCTGGCTACAACTTCCTTTCAGGTTGTTGTGGAGAGTGATAAGGTCTCCCGAGATTCTCCTTTTTTCCAGGCTGAACACCCCCAGCTCCTTCAGTTGCTCCTCCTAGGACTTACTCTCCAAACCCTTCACCAGGTTCATTGCCCTTTTCTGGGCATTCTCCAGCACCTCAATGTCTTTTCCGTACTGAGGGGCCCAGAACTGGACACAGGGTTTGAGGTGTGGCCTCACCAGTGCTGAGTACAGGGGGACAATCATTGCCCTGCCCCTGCTGGCCACACTGTTCCTGATACAGGCCAGGCTGCCATTGGCCTTCTTGGCCACTTGGACACACACTGGTTCATCCAGCTGTTGACCAGCACCCTCAGGTCCTTTTTTGCTGGGCTGCAGATACTGCTGTTTAGCATTAGCAGCTTAGCACGAGCAGCTGAAGTAGTTGAAGCCGAAAGAGCTGACAAGAGAGTAAACTTTTCAATAAAATCAATGCTTGCACTAACACAGAACTAGCTGAACCTGGCAAATGCAAGCAGAATGAAGAAGATAAGGATCAAGGAAACAATTCCATGAGAACAAGGTCAATTCAGAAGGAGGCCAGCCTAGCAACAAGGAAAACCAAAGAGAAATCAGGAGACCACCAACCAGAATTAGGTGATTGGACTTTGGGATCAAGTGCTGGGTGGTACGAGTATAATTGGAGGGTGTGATCTGGGGTAGGAGTCCCTCTCCAGCAACACCCAGCTCAAGCTGTAACCTGAGAACTAATAAAAGAGGAATTCCAAACTTTCACTTGGATTTTACATTTTTCAGGGGGATTCTAGGGCTGGATCCTATTACGGTGGTCGGATGTGTAAAAATCCATAACACACTACCTCAAAAGAATGGGTTTCTTTGGGACACTGAGCTTCACAACACAACCTGAATACAAACAGTATCATATTGGTTTTACTCACAAAAAATGAAAATGCAATAAAAAGTAATTCCCTTTAGTTTCTTTGTTTTCAGACTTCCAGGCTGACAGAGAAATCATTCCAGTCTGCTTGTGTAGGGAAAGAACTCATGCACAACGAAAGAGAAAGAAAACAAATACAGAATTGTAGATGTAAGTAATGACTTACACCTGGAAATATGTCAGAGGCTGTGTGATCTTAAGAGTCAATGGTAAGAACTTTCTGTGTAAACAGTCAGGAACTAATATTTTTCCTGTGGAGATTCATATATAATGCTTTTTATTGAACAATTTGGATGTTGCAAAAAGACAATTCGTTGTTTAGGTACCTAAATCTCTTGCATAAGTGTCACAGCCAGCTTTTTAGCAGTACATAGCTAAAACAGTTTTCAAATCTAGTATTTACCTCAATTGCAGTTGAGTATCCAGCAGTATTCCTAGGTGGCAACCATAACTAATAAATCCTTAGTCTGCTTTAAGAGAACATCTAGAGCCTCTACTAAAATAGTAGACTTTTCCTGTTCAGCTAAAATCACACTTCTTTTATTTGTATTGCTCCTACCTCTGCCCCAGCTTGTGTTTGTTTAGTCCAAGGACAACAGCAAAAGGAAGCAAATGTGCCTGACTGCAAGTAAGCTTAGTGGATGTTTATAAAAAGGAATGTGTGTACATATGCAAGCAAATGGGTGCAGTGTTTGTGTGTGTGCATAAAGGCAGGCGATTCAAATAAAGGATGTTTCAATGGTTAAATTGACAAGTCATATCAGCACTGAATTTTGTACTAATGTATGTGTATGCATGTGCACAAGCATGTCAGCAAATCAGTCTGCGTAAAGAAGGTTCTATGAAAAAACATGTGCGCTCTCTTGGTTGTTCCTCAACATCTGTAGGAAGGCAAGGACTTGTGTGAGTGTCTGTCAGTCTGTGTGACTGGGCACTGACCTGTACTCTGTGCCCAAGGTAGCGGTTCTTGGTGATGCCAAGTCAGAATGCACCGATGATATTCTGGGCGGGGGTCCAATTTTACATCACATGATAACTGTAGGATTAAAAAAGAAAGGATGAACATGTCACGCATTCACATTGCACTGTCGAAGATAATGGAATAATCTGCTCAATTGTTTTTCCTTAAAAACAGTCTTTTCAAAAACTTGCTTTTTGAGGTCAGATGGTGTCTAGTGCAAGATTAAAAGCTGTAGAAGGCAGACACTGCAGTATTTAAGGAAATACAACTGTGATATTACAATATCAAAGTGTGTGAAGACGTCTACATGCATTAAGTGGAATATTCCAAAGCTGTTCCTTTACTGAGAGTTTACAGATAGTATTTCCCTTGAAAAAAGCCTGGTCTCTGGATTACATTGCATAAAGATAAAAATGTTATTCACATTCAAAATCCCGCTAGCTCTGACAAAAGGAAAATGGCCAATCTTTGAAATGAAAAGATATACAGGGGATGGCTCATAATGGAAAATTAATGCAAAAGTGAAGGTCACTGCAAATTGCTCTCTCTTTCAGAATATTTTAGCTGTGAGATAAAATCTGGATGTGTGAGGAAGGGCAAAAGAGAGACATGGGATTAGTGCAAGAGAAAAGTGCATGGCCAAGAACACTAAGAAAACTACAAAAGGTGATGTATTCCTTGGTACTTTATTTGAATCAAAAATAGAAGAATACATTATAATAACATGCCTTCAATCTATATTAAGTAGCATTACAATATCCATGTTTTATTAGAAAAGTGAGAAGAGTTTAAGGGATTTATATTGCTTAGGGTAGGGTTTCTTATATAAATATTGCAACAAAAAGGCTTTAAAGTTTGCATTTTCTATTGCTCATACTGAACCATCCAGCTTTAGGTATTTGCAGATTACTCTGCATTTTTATCATAGGCTAAAACAAATGTCTTTTTTAAACAGGAGTGCCCTTCCTGCCTGACCAGCAAATGGCTGCCTCTGCATCTGTATATCTTGCTCCATTAGATGGCCATCTAACTCTAAAAAATTATGGGACTGAATATTACCATTAACAGAGACCGAGAATGTACCTCTATTTGCGTCCATGTCCTTCCATTGCCAGAACTAGTCTAGGGCTCACATTCCACAAACACATCAGTCTTTCAGAGCCCAAAGTGCTATGCTTCAGCATCTTCAGAGAATTTTAAAATAGAGGTCAAACTTCTTACCCTGGCTTTGATGATGGTGGGCCGAGGATCCAGGATACCCTGCATTTTCCTCAGTGCAGGAACAACAAAGAGATTGCAGGTGACGACAGCTGACACAGGGTTGCCTGTAGGAGAAAGAACAGTTGGCTGTGATGCCCTCTTGATTTACTCTGAGAAATGCTGAAAGTTAACTCATGTTTTCATAGCAATTTCACTCTAAAGGACTCTACAGAGCTTTCTATGCTATGTACTGCATACAGTACAGACTGCAGTGGCGTATGGCAAGGGGCATGTGGCAAGCACACCTGTTGAAAGCTGCACTCTGGATGATGCTGTGCTGAAGTCCTGCTCTGACCAGAATTGCCCCATGTTCCTCAGGTTCCACCGTTTGCCTCTGTTCTTCCACTGCCTTTGTCCTATGACTACATTTGTCTGGGGCTGGGGCAGGGTTAATCGTGCATAGTTACTGGTTCTACTTCACAGGGCTCTTTATTCATGACTGATGGTTCCCAGACACCAAGGGAAAAATAACTTTGAATTCCCTAACAGAGTGGCAAAATGCTTTAGGACAAATTCTTAGGGGAATCCTACTGATTTATATGTTTTCTGTAGACTCACAAGAGAGGTGTATAACCATCTGTCAAACATCACTGTCTTACATATCTGGACTTCCCTAGATGACAGTTTTAAAATAAATACAATCACACAGATGCTCCATTGATCTTTCCCCTGGAAGAAAATGTACTGCAGCAACTAAAGCAAGAGAGGGTTGAAGCACTAGAGATACAGCTGAAAACCACAAGCTTATCAATAACAGGATTCCTTGTGTAGTCAAAATTCATGACAAGCCAGAGCAATAAGAATGAAATAAATTCCTCCTCATTTAGAAGGACAAAAATCCATAAGGAAATGTTTATTTTGAGTGAATGCTTTCCCAGGGCACGCAGCAGTGCAGCCGTGCTGCCCTCTTTTGGTTCCACGCTATGAGCATGATAAATAAAAATATTCCGTGACACGTTTCTTGGCACTCCCTCATTTTTGTCTCTGTTTTCAGTGTGGGGAGTGGATGCACTGACTTGCACACTCAGGATATTTATGGCGAAGGTGGAGGGAGCTGTAGGAAAAAACACCCCTGTTAAAAATGTAAGGAAATCATGGGATGGAAGAAATCACAAGACCCGTACCAGAATACTCTGAGGACAGGGAGAAAAAAGAACTCCTTAGCACATCCCTGTAAGTCCATCACTTCTGGAAATTTCTGAGAAAATCTTACAGGCACCTTCCTTAGGGGCCAACACCAGGAATAGGTGCCATGAAATGTCACTATTCTGTTTCATGCAGAATACTGCATCTATGCACAGCAACAAAAGTAATCCACAAAACATCTTACCTGGCAGCGCAAAGATTATTTTTCTTACGCCATCAATATCCAGAGTTGCAAAAGTTGTTGGCAGGCTATGGAAAAAGAAAGTTATTTAATATCTGCATTAGAATTTGACTGAACATTATTGTATCATTTAAGACATTTGAAAAAGAAAACAAAACAGGACATCTCTCTCTCAGCAGTTCATTAGCACCTGCTGCTTGTTCTATACTGGAGGTATAATCCTCTCTTTGTGGTGACAGAATAATTACTTTTTCTTGGTATTCAACTCTGAAGTTTTAAGTAGGCAAGTTTGCTTCTGGAGAGGAAATGTCTAAAAGAAGATGAACTGGTAATCAAAAATCGGAATAATTTCTTCATTCTATAAGCCAATTAACAATGAAGTAATACTGAAATTATGCAATTACAGAGCTGTGTTTATTTTTCATACAAGGGTGTTCAATTTTTTATAACATTAGTGACCAATTCTCTTACTCCAGTCTCTACAGCAGTATTGACAAGAGAGCGATATTTCTGAGCAACAAATGCTAGCTAGTGTGCAGATGAACAGATTCAGATACACGGGCAGAGCTGCAGCCAGGTGAGAGCCAGGTCTATCAACGAAGAGCTCTCTCTGCCTTTCAGAGCTGCTGAGCGATCTTTGGTGACTTGCTGTGAGGGCTCTTACAGTTACACAAACAGGACACTAATGTGACAGCTCAAGAATGTGGCTGGGAAAGAAAAGGGACTCATCCATGAGAAAAGAATTCTGGACACCTATGTTAATATAATCCTTCCAAACATTAGAAATTATACCTTATAGGAGCAATAATCAGGCTGCTTTTCTCGGCTGCATCTGGAGCTGACCACTACCACCTGGGCAGCAGAGGATAGTTTATGACTAGAAACAACTTTAGAGATTTGCCACACTTTGATCATTATCACCTAGTTTTGTATCTGCTAAGACTCATCAATATCCTATTTTACCAGGCGAAGTTAGTGTTTGATGTTCCTATTTTAAAATGCCTCTAACATGATGGGAACTATGTGCCAGACCTCCAACTGTTAAAACCAGTGCACAAACCAAGGTACAAAAAATCAAATTGCTAATTCATATTCACTGGAAATTCTGAATTCTCATATGACATTTCAACATCATCATCGGTAAAATCTTCCGGTACTTTTCTTCTGGCAGTGCAGCTAGACAAGATAACTGTACATGAGCTCAGCAACTTTCAGACCAAGTGGAGGGATGGTAAACCCCAGGAACCACTCTGTACTCATGAAGCACATCAAAATACAGGCATACAACAAATTCTGAGTTTGCTCTTGGAACTTACTCAAGGGATTTTTTTCCCAATATGATGACCATAATCTGCAATCTCTTAAGATGCACTTAATAAAACCCAAGACACAGTATTTGCTTTTGCACTACAGCCAATGAAAAAGAGAGTGCTTACATTCTCAGTAAGAACAGGTGATCAAACGCTTTGGTAGCAGTAAGAAATAACTTTCTTGTGGCATAAAATGAAAAGGGACATTTAGGGAAAACAAACCATTTCTTAAAGTTTTTCTAGCTAGTTATTAAAAGTTTATTGCTACAGGTCTACAGAGGGACCACCAGAAGAAAGAATGATTGCTTTCAAGTAAGTGAGAACCACAATTTAATGCTCTGAATTCTCTAAATCAAGTTATCCATTATTGTCAGCAGCAGAGACTGGAGAGCAGATCCTGCTTCTGGGACTTCCCTGCATCAGTTGTAGCCGTATGACAGAAGCACTGAGCAATTTCCATGCCTGGGCTACATTCACCACAGGAAGAAACAAGCTTTCAGCTCACTCATTCCTTTTGTGGAGGGAGGTGGTGGTAGGAGCAGCACAAGCACCAAGCCCACACACAGTTCTTTACCAGATTGTATGCAGAGACAGTAAAAGTATTTGTCTGTTTTCACAGCAAACACCCACTTGCAGCTCTGCTCTGTGACAACAGTTCTGGGCTAGAGGGAATCATTCTGCAAAGCTGTGCTTGATTTTATGTAGCTGGAGCATTCTGACCCAGCTTGCAAACAAACTGCCCTCCACAGGGAGTGACGCAGAGCTGCAGACATCTTTCCACTCCTGTACTGTGAAGAAAAGGGAACCCTCTGTTTTCAACACATGTAGTTTTCATTCTCTCTACAAAGCACACTTCCAGACTCATTGATGAGTGGTGCCACAGCACAGGAAAGCAATGCTGAAACAGTTTTCTGACGCAAACTAAACACATAAAGGACTGTGCTTACTTTAAAATTACTATGCTCAATATGCCAATTAGACAAAGCTTTGTAAATTAGCTGTCATTCTACCTCTCTCAAGGAACTGCTTGTAGGAATACAATTTATGCAAATTTGGAAGTGAAATGAGATACTCTAAGCAAACTGTCCATTTAATGTCCTTATATTTCTTGGTTATCTCATGGTAATGCCAATGTTAGCTCTGTGATCACACTGATGGCTGTGGCAATGTTTATATCATGCTCGTTTCCCACCAGTCCAAACCTGATTTGCAACAGTTACCAGAGAAATATCTCTTACTGATAAAAAATAATCTCTCTGCTCCAGTTAATTTCACCCATAAAGATGATGACTAATCTGAAGAGCACTGATTTTGATTCTTTTCACACATATATCTGTCCTGTGGTTTATAGTGTATTTGGAAAAGTGAAATTGACTGAAGCACTTCACTAGGATATTTGGCCCAATGTAGCCTCCATCTAGGCTGCCTAAGCAGAAAGATTTCTTACCCTGGTTTCATAAAAACTCTACCAAAGTGAATCTGTGCGTGAAGGTCAATATCCAGCACCTGTTTAAGATAGTCCTGTTTAAATGAAAAAAAAAAAAAAAAAATTAAGTAACATCAAAGTGGTTTTACATCATCTAAGCATTCAAAGTAATTAATTAATATCACGTGAAGATGAAAATTTGCATATCCTGAAAGTGCTACTGCCCAGTGGGGAATTTCCAATATTTAAAATAAAGTGTTTTTGAAAAGAAGAGGTAAAGAACAGACTCATTTAGGTGCCAAAACTTACTCCATGAGGACATATATTTCCTTAAAATTTATCTGCAGCATCAGAAACTTAGAGCACCCCACAAATACCTATTACTAAAAAATTCTCTATGTCAAGGATGGAAAAAACCCTTTATGGTTCAAATTTAAGACTTTAAATGATAAAGTTATTTAACTTTTGCCATGGAAGCTATATAGCTGCAGATTTACAGATCTCCTAGTGCTTTCGAAATCAATATGGTACTGTAGAAATCATAGTTTTCCAGGACACTGTCATTTTTGTAATTTCTTGGGTCTAATGGTCTAATTCACAGTGGTTGGGTTTAACATTCCTTAGAAAGAAAAAACTATGGGTAGCTTGTGAATGAGTTCAAGTTAAATGATTTTACATAAACATGATTGATCCAGTTATTAAAACAAATTGAATTACTTTTTTGGTCTTTATTGAAAATTACTGTGCCTAAAGATGTAGTACCCTCTCCATTGTGTTTAGTGAGACACAGGCCATAACAGTCATCTGTGAAGACAGACTTTGAAAGCAGTAAATCTGAAACTCTCTTGCAGTTTTCCCTTTTTCTTTTGTGTGTATGTGTGTTCAAATACTTGGAAAGCAGCAACTCATTTCAGCCGGGCATGAACTCTTCAATTATTAATTGCATTAACACCTTTTTTACTTTCTATTTACTTTTTGGATGTTCACAGCTGTTTCATTAAAATGGTAGAAAGCTCAGTATCAGAGGGCAGACCATCAGTGGAATATGAAGCCTATTGACTTTATGCTGTTGCCTCAAATTCACACTGGGGAGAAATGAGCCAGAAGGTCTGAATGTCTGTAAGACCATTCAGCAGTCCAGCCACTTCTTAGTGTTCCTGTGTCTGCACTATGTTGCCACATTCCCAATTTAAAGACTAGTATTTGTCCTTGATTACTTTTGTAGGAATAGTGAAGACAATGGGAGTAATTGAAAGTAATTTGCACTGGTTTAATTAATTATCTGTTTTCATTATGTATCCAACAATATGATTTCTACTCAGAAAAGTAGACAAAAGCAGCACTCATGTTTCCCATCTCCTAATGACGGTCTTTAGTATCTGTTAGTTATAAAAGACATTTATTTTACCTGCCAAACTCACAGATTCAGCCTGGGATCAAAAAGTGATCTGAGTTTTCCTTCGCCTAAGTCATGATTAATAAATGTCCTGCAGGTTCATCTATGCCTCACCAGCATCTGTGTAACCCTATATTCTTTGATGGTTTTGGCACAGGGATTAACAACAGGAACTCAACCAACAATTCTGTTAATGATTCAAAAGGCAAATATATCAGCTCACTGGGTCTCATACGTATTGCCTCTGTAGGACTATCAGGCGCAAAACGTGATAAAACTATTTTTGTAACAGATAGACCTTTGGCACATTCAGGAAACAGATGTGCTGAGTAAAAAAATGCTATTTATATACTCAGGTTGCTTTTTGAAGTACTTTCAAAGTACCTTAATTCTATCTACATTTTCCCTGCTCTAAAAATAAAAAGAAGTCTGTTGCCTTCATGTGCTGTTAATCCAGCACCTTCCTCACCTACACAAATCATTCCTTAAATAAAAACACATTTGTAAATCACTCATATAAAAAATTAACATCTTCTCTGTTGTACTATATCACACTATAGTACAATAACAAGAACAAAGGGACTGTGCTTTGAAGACTATTTTCTTAAGTAATTCACATGTAAGTGTTCCAATAAAAGTAAAGTCCCTTTTTAATAAACATTAATACAAAGGTAATAGATTGGATGACAGACTCTGGTTTGAAATTCTTACATATATTGGAACTTAAGTTTTAAGTTAAGTTTTGCATACCTTTTCCCCCATAGATACACCTCCTGATGTAATGATCACATCAGCACGGCTGATACCCTCATTCAGTGCATTCAGTAAATCATCTGGGCTACAGGAAAGAGCAGGCAAGCAGATTAGTGGCATGGAATTATTATGAGTTGTAATATAAGTCTGTGTGCACACATACAGATGCATATAAACACGTGTTTTAAGACAATACACGGTCTTTTCCTTCATAAGATTCCACACTGTTCAATTCAAATCAAGAACTGCAATCTCATTAAGTGAATGCCACACTGGCACCTTTCTGTCTAAGCTTTGCAACAGGAACAGTGAGATACTTTAGACTGTGACTGAAGAATGCTAATGCAAGTGTCTAAGCATATGCTATTGGCACAGTAGGTAGTAATACAAGTTGTGACTTCGATGAACTGACAGGGCTATGTAAAGGCACCTGACAAATTAAAATTACTGACCACCAAGCAGGCTGCAGTACTACTTGTCTAGCTTATCTGATGTGTGCAAAAATGGGGGTGAGGCTCCACTTCAAACTCTGATCAGTGAAAAGTAGGTGTAAATTCTTTGTTTATCTTTTCTGTTAGAGGGCTCTGCAGCAAACCCACCTGTGCATCCACTTCAGCTTGCAAAAACACAATCCATCCTGTTAAAAAGTCTATTCACTTTCACGAGAAACAGTGTAAGGAGAGCTACGATATTCTTCCATAAAAAGAGTATAACTGTGAAGGATATTGGTGTCCTAACTTTTCTTTCCATTTTAGACCTAAACTGGAAACTCTGAAGTGAGCATTGTATATCTAAGAGCAGTACTGATGCCAATACAGAACTTCAAAGCATGCAGTGGAGAAACTCAGTAATAAAACTCACAAAGGCCCAAAGGAATTGAAAAGAATTTCCAATATATTAAATCTGTACTTTGCAATTGAAATTTGTGAGCTGACCAGTAGTCGACTTGTTGCTATGGCTGTATGTAATATTTCTTCAACAGTATGTTTTTACTTCAATGATCCTGAAAGTTTTTCATGGGAGGCTGTTCTTAGAATGCAATTAAAAGAATGGGCAATAATACTAGTGACTGTATGAAGGCCTTCACCTGGAATACAGCACCTCAGGCAAATGCCATACTACAATTACAAAACGCCATTGTGGGTGATGAAGGCTTTGCAGGCTGAAAATGGCATGTGGGCTATCCTTTGGGAACTTTGGCTATATTTCATCCAAAATGAGAACCACAGCAGTAACTTTGGAGTGAGAGCTGAAAACAGGAAAATTAGGAACATTATGCAAGTTCTAGTTGACCTTTCAGAGACTAGCAAAAACTGTGTGTTTCCAAATGTCTTAGAAAAAAAATTCTTTCCTCAGAGCATCCTTTCTTTGCCCATGGTTCAGTGAAATACAAGCAGCAGTTAGCATGACGGTGCTGTGTGCGCTACAATTTATGTGACACAGAATAACTGCACTCCCTCACTGAGTGCATGCAACCTTGCGCACACCTCATCTCCTCACCAGAGAGCCCTCAGGTGTGCTCTACCCTGGTTATGCCTTACAGGCAGAAAGATTCACGACTCCTTCTCCACTATGTCCAGTGACTGAAGCAGCATGTTCTTTGGCATCACAGTGCAGTCATCCTGCACAGCTTCATTATCTGTGTTGGGTTATAACCCCTCTCTAGGGTCAGATTGCTTTGTAAGAGGTAGGCAACAAGTTACAGCGGAGAGAAAGGCAGATTGCTATAGACAGCGATCAGTAAGACAGAATTATAGACTACCCCTTTGTTAAAGGAAACGGTGGCTGAAGTATTGTGGCATGCCATCATGACTTTTGTCCAGGTACTGGGTATCTTGGATACTCTTAATGGCCTACAATGAAAACTCTGTTTTCTTTGGGAGAAAATATAAAACATATAGGCTCAAGCAAAACCACTTCCTATGTTCTTTAGGAAATGGAGACATTTTATCAGCTGCCCCTTCTGAAATCTCAGGATCATTTTCCCCAAAACCCAGCAGAAATCTTCATTAGCCATTGAAGGAAAGTAGAAAGAAGCAAGTGTGCTGTTAGCTACTTCTTCAGAACTAGTTGTCTCATATTGATCATCTAAGTAGTATCTGTATGCAATAAGATATTGTTGAAGACTATTATAGAGTTTGTAATAGGAAAAGTCTCTCAAGATCTAAGTATTCCTTAAACCTTGCCAATGAGGCTGCTTGGAATGCAGCAAGAAATACATATTCATTACACAGGTCGACATTGCCATTCCTGAGGCTCTGCAGTCAGACATATGCCACTACCACCAGCCTAAGACTGCTCTCAGTACGTTTTTCTCATTAGGTTGTGATGGAGCTGAGGACCTTATCTGGAGCTTGCTTCAGGCTGTTTCATTTTATCTTGTTTAATTATTACAAAGTTATTCATAGGTAGCAAGTCTACCTGTCTGGGGACACGCTAATTCTGGATAATGAAGTGTGCTTGCTTTTGGTTGTGGTTTGAGAATAATGGAAGGAACAGTAAAAAGCAAACAAGTATATATTTAACTGTTGTTAAAGTTAAATAGAATGGAAATGCAGCTACAGAATATATATGTTTTTATATATATTAAATTACTTAAAAAGGGAAAAAAATCAGTCAACCCCCCCCACCCCCCGCCAAAACCCCAAACTCCAAACTCAAACCATGTGAGGACTCAGTTCACATCTTTCCTCGTAAGGGTAGCGTACCACTGGACTAGTTCATCATTCAGGTATTTTTGTAATGTAAAAAGCTGAATATTACTGGACTTAGTGCATTTTTAGAATTTCAAGTAGAAGTATCTGTATAATATACCTTTCTTCACAATTTTTAGATTATTTTCTTTATCATCTGTATAGTGCAAGGCATTAAAAAAATTCTACCTCTAAAACTTTATCCAACCAATAGCACTGTGTATCATCTTTAACACAGTTGCGAAATGCATTTAATTCTTCCAAAACGAAAGATCTGATAGAAATTTTGTTGTAATAAACTGAATGATTATGTTAGTTTGGCTTTTATTCTGAAGAAAGGAGACAGAACCCTTGCTGTTGCAGAAAGTGTCTCTCTTTTTGCCATGTTTGGGAGACTTCTTTTTGTCACTCACGTCTGCTTAACTTTATGTTGTACTTAAGGCTGGTAGTTCCCTGACTCTTCAATTAGCACCAAGCACTCCGTACAGGAGCCACCTGTTGCAATATTCAATCAACACTGTAGTGAACATTTTCCTTGCCTTTAGTGGATTTAATGCAGGGAGTTATTACTCAAATTGCATATTAACACTTATTTGATATAATCAGATAACAAGATACTACATCTTATTTCATTTGCTGTGTAACAGTGAGCAGCTGCTCCTTTAGATTGACATGGGAAGGGACTAAATAATGAAAACTATTAAATTCTGAAAGGACAAGGTAACTTTGGCATCTGAGCATAACACAACAAGCTTGTTCTAAAAGGCATGTGACAAATCGTCATGAAGCTGAGAAATAACATTCACTGTCTGAGTACATACAAATCAGAAGCTACATTCTGAAGCCCTAGCCATTGCTAGAGGCTGGATTCTGGATTAGCTAGACTAATGGTCTAATTTACTACAATTAATCCTTTAAAATATCTTGTCAAAGTGCTATTCTTGGATTTTTTCCCTTCATGGACAGAACTGTAACAGGTGCTCAAATATAATGGTGAATACCTTAATCAATGTAAAATAGACTTTGATGGGAAGTCTCATTTCCAGATGGCAAAATCATTGTGTTTCATTTGGTGATTTTCAAAGTCAGAGTGACATTGTGCACAAAAAGGGAGTGTGCTTTTCTAACATGCTGCAACTTATTAATAAAGTTAGATAAGTTTCAGATCACATCTGATCATCTTTTGTAAATGCCTTGAAGAAAATGTGTTCTATAAGGACTGCATACAGTTTATGAAACTATTCATATAGATATATAAGAAACAAATCCAAACTTTCTCTCAGTGCCTAGAGCAGATTGTGTCTGCACAAATGTTATGTGTATTGTACATACACTGTACATTTTTGAAGCTGCAGACACAGTGATTTGCATAAAGAGTGAATCTATTTTTAAATATGTCTTTATATTCTCTGCTAATTTTGTCAGTCTGATACACAGCATAGCTACTTTACTACCCCAATTTCCTGACCCTCTTTTTTTCAGTTTTATGGAACAGAATGAGCAGTACAATCTGGAAATTAGTTGGAGGGTAACTATCATATAGTGGCATCAGTATGTATCCAGTAAGCAGATGCATGACATTGCAGCTGACATTTGATTTCATTGATTTGAAGAGAGGACTTGCAGGATGGCAGTACAGCAGGAAGACCTTCTGGATTCATGAAAAGTTCTGATTATCAAAGTTAGTTTGTGGAAAACTTATACAACACTTGAGCTGTCAAGTGAGCTGTCTTTGAACTGAAGAGATATATGAGAAAGCTTAAGAGTTTGAACAAGAAAATGATGCAAGCCTCATTTAAATAGACATCAGCCATGTAAATTTTCTCCTTTCCACTCTCAAAGAAAATAGCTACATTATAGTCAAGACCAAAGAATTCTCTGTGTTTTAAGTGGCATTTTGAAGCGCCCTAAATGACAGTGTAATTTTTCCCTTTCACATAGAAATCAACGTATGTTAATTCACTTTTGTTGATCCTATTGTTGTGCTTCACTGCCACTAATTATAAATCTGTCAGCCTTTTCTGTGATACAACCCTTAACAGCAGCAGTTTGATACATGCAATTAAACTGCTCAGTTTTACAATTTAATTTAGGAAACAAGTAACAGCAAATGTTAAAAAATCACCTACCACTCCACAGTAAAATGAGTGATCCCTGTTAAAATTGAACTGGAACCTTTGGTTAGGACTGACTTATAAGCCATTGTCACAGTACAAAATACGTAGTTCATTACTAATTTCGAGGACCATTTCCACCACGTTCTTTGCCACAGTAGTCTCATTCATTCAATGTAACCTCATTACCTGAAAGTCATTTCCACTCCTTGCAGTCCATTGCCATATAGAGCTGTTACTATTGGGTGACTCATAGAAACACTTGTGATTATTTTATTTCTCTATGCAGCAGCTTGGGCTGTTATAAACCCAGGTCTTTTGGTAACCTGTACTTGCAAAATGTGTGCATGCACCATCACAGTCAGCACCTTAACCCTGTGTGCTTTACAGACACACTGGACACAGAGACAGAGAGATACACATGCACCGAACCGCACCAGATGCATGCACAAGTGTCTATTGTGAGTTCAGAAGCAGAGCTGGCCAACCTTCCCTGCCTACTGTTTCCTTTGAAAGTATCTCAGGTATTTCAGTTCTATGCTGAAAGCCATGATTCTTCACAAATTCTGAGGAGCTACAGATTTCTGGACACACAGCGAAAACAGAAGTGCTAGCAGTGATCCTACACAATCACACTAAAGACCAAAGCAGACCAGCTGCTCTCTAAACTACAGTAGTTGACTGTAAACTACAAAAGTCTATGTGCTGTCTGAAGGTGGCCTGTGTTTAGCACATTCTGGGTATGTTCCCACAAACTGGCAACAGTGGTTTGTACTACTTTTGCATCTTATGAGGTCTCTTTTCTGCTAAACAGATATCCCAGAAGAAAAACAGGTTTAATTGAGGTACATAGACCTGCTAGAAATTCCCCTTGCATGCAAAGATCCCAGTCAAGCTTCTAGTTCTACATCAGAAAAAAACCCCAACCTCTCCAAAATAACAAAGAATTTACCAAAGTAAAATTTTCATCAAATAACAAACAGACTACTTATATGCAGAGATCTCATCAAGTTCAATGACATTTCTTCTTGAGGAAAGATGAGATGTGGATTTGATCCTTCATGATTAACTCTCATTTTTTTTAACTGCTCATTCAGTTGAGGTGACAGATTTCAAAATGAATAGATGAATGCAGCGAGGCATAAAGACGAAGTCTGTCACCCACTTCTCACCTCATGGCCAAGAGGAGTATTTTGCATATCAGTAATTTGCAGGATGCAGAATGGTGAATAGATGCCATATTTTTAGTCAACTAAAATCCACCTTCTGTAGAATGTAATATTGAATGTAAATCAATGAATACATTTCAATGATCATTCAATGAATATTTGAACATAATAGGAATTCTGTGTTTTGATAGTACAGTTTTTGAAAGCAGAAGAAAACCCAATTTTGATGGTGTATGAAGTAACATATGGACAGACTTCTGAAACTGTATTTGTTTCAAAATTCTCAAGTGCATTTCATCATGTTCTCATAATGTATCTTCCTTCTACCTTCTGTGGTATTTCCCTGGATCACTCCGAACAGATGCAATATGTTTTCCCTAGGAAAATAGGACAGCTTGTGAGGAAAGCTGGAATAATTACAGCAGCTTTTGGCTTGTTCAACATGACCATGTAAGTTTTGTCTATTTGACAGCAATATAAAAGAACCTGTCTTTGGTAATTTTTGCTGTTCCTTTAACTGCTGCTGCTGCAAATAAGAATGTTATGTTGCAGAGTATTCTTTTTCATGTTACATTTATGAACTTGTAGAAGTTTTGATTAGAGGCTTTCTATTAGAGGTCTTCAATTTTTTGGCTGAAGAATGAGATCTGTCTAATGCCTACAGTGTTTTTCTGTATCTGGACAATAATATATTTTCCTCCACTGTTTCCACAACCTGCTTCAGGAAGACTCCCACTCATATATATGCCAGAATGACAAGAGATCAGAGAGGTCAGAAAAACAGATAGCCATGGGAGTGCTACAGAAAAAAGTCTCATGCACAGAAGCCAGGTGTTTATGTACTATGGGCACATTCCTGTGTGAAGGGTCCTGGATCACATCCTTCTCTACTGCTTATGTACATTCATCTGCAAGCACTTCATTGTCAATTGTAATTTTTTCCATCAATGTTGAAAGAACAGGACCAAAGCTTTGATAACAGCTGTCTTCAGGTGCTCTGCCATTGTACTAACCCGTGAGCACTTAATTCACTCTAAATCCAGGACAGTGTGTGTCCTTTGAGTGTAAGAACCAGCCTGATAACTGCTGGTTTCCACTAATTAAAAAACTATCCCTGGATATTTTGCTGGCTGAAGATAATGAACCTTATCAGTACACTTACCAGAAATCCATTAGTTTTTCTAAGAAATTGGATGGGACTACGCCGGTAAAGATTTTTATTTTATCTTCCTTCTTATAAAGGAAATGAGTTGATATGGATTCATTGAAAAGTTTTCACTTTTGGAGTAGAAAATATTCAACAGCTGTAGCTGGGCTGAAATAATATGACTGAAGATTACACCACACAATACAATAATCAATGCCAAAAATATTGTTCATCAGTAAAGATGTCAGTGCAGTGGTGAGTCTGAAGGGCACCTGTGGTTCTGCAATTATTTCATTCAGAGCACTCATGAAATATGAGAATTGGCTTATACTGACACAACTGAAAGTAAAACATATGATGGATGTAATTAGTGCCAGTTGTTTATATATAGCAAATAGTATCATCAAATCTGACACATGGTGAAATGGCATTGTTATCACAGAATTTTTTACCTTTTCATTTTACTTCAGCTTTAATTGTAAGAGTAAATTTTAAATAAATTTAAAAGGAATTTTAAGTAAATTCATCCTCCCTGTAAACTGGCGTAACTGCTACTGATCTACAGTATGGCTGTCTCTATGACAGGTAGAAATGCAGACCCTAAAAGTAATGCCTCAAAATGAAGGCTTTCTCTAGAAAGCTCCACTTTTTATAGAATCATAACTTAATCACTTGGAAAAATGTCTGTCTCCAGAAGAAAAATTACTTGGAAGCCACAGGTCAGGGACAATATAAAAAGACCTTTTAATATTCTCTGTCATCAGCTGTGTCCTAAAGCAAGTAGTTATTTTTTTAGAAAATGTCAGATGAAATACGACATTGATTTTTGTTGACTAAAAGAAAATACAAATTCCCCAAGAAGAGTAAACTACGGTATTAGAAATAAGTGAAGAGAAGGAACTGAGAAACTTAGCCCGTTTGAGACCAGCAACTCAGTTTTTGACAATTGTTAGTCAGTGGAAGGAACTAGAACTTCATTTATCTCGACAATACTGGACCATATTTCTTCAAGCACAAAGATGTTTCTAATGTAAAAAAAAAGCCCATTGCCTTTTCTTCTGCTCTGGAAGCAGAAGCATATTCTTATTGCTTGTGCTTTGGGTAGCAAGGCTTATTCTAGGGCCTGGATTTTGTTGGTGCTTTCCCTCACACTGCTTAGAAGAGCCCAAAGGCTCATTTAATGTTTTAGGCTGTAGAAATGAGGAGTGAACTTGCATGAGGAATTACAAGTCCATCACCTGCTGGTAGATTCCATCTTTTAAGTAATTTCAGATAAAGCAGATAGTCTGTATCATGTTATTCACATTAATTTAAAATGTTTCAAATACTTCACCTTCTCATAAATTAAGCTTTTTGGGATGTGTTGTACAGCAAAAAGTTCTAGTGAGTTGGTCTCTTTAGTCCATTACACGAGGAAAACCTAGATTTGTAACAACCTGGCTTCAGCATGAACAACTAATTGCTAAACAAGAACAAGTCTCTTGAAAGCTAAGGATATGGCAGATTGACTCAGTAATGAGAACAGAAACTTGTTTTTCCAGTATGCAAAGCAAACATTAAGCTATAACCCAGTCCTCCAACCTTTTGTTATAAAAATGGGCTCATTTACCCCAGTGAGGATCCTCACATCTGAAGTTTTCAGGTACTAGCCTTTGATACGATTTTCATTAATTTTCTACCCATTTTTATTTCCTACATGAATGAAACTATAGAAACTAATTTTTTCTGTTTGTTAATGGAGAAAATGACAGGTGTTTTACTCTCCTTCTGTTATCACTCCTGCTCCTTGGGGCTGTGTGTGTTAGAGGGCAAGTTCTGAAAATTAATCTATATTATGAAGCCATCTCCCTAAGTAAGACATAGTATATAATTGCATATGTATTTTGGAAAAAATGCACAGTGCATAGTTCAGAGATTTCCTGAGTGTTCCAATTAGCCTGCTTTAGAGATGATCAGCATAGTAGTGGAAAACCAAGTATGCAGGTATGATAGACTCCTAGAACATCCTGAGTTGGAAGGGACCCACAAGGATCATTGAAGTCCAACTCCTGTTATGGCCAAAGAATCGTTAACAGTCACTTCCCTGGAGTTGTACTCCACTACTACCTTCAAGCAGGTTTTTTCCTAATTTGCTCAGTTTTTAAAAGGGAAAAGCCTCGACGGATAAAGATGTTTGCTACTACTGATGAGTAACATAAACATTTTAATTTTATCAATGTTGTGGAGCCATGTAAGTCTACAGTGCACTGGTGCATAAGAACTTAACTGAAAAGGCAGTGCTACTTAATGGACAGAATAAAACACCATCTGCTCCTGTACAGCAAATGTTGGTAGGATTTTTGCTCCAAGCTCTGCCCTGACAGACACCTGGCCGAGCCTGCCTGTGAGCATGCACGTGCCTCAACGTCCCAAGTGGTTTAAAACCAGTGCTCACCAATCTGGTAGGCCTGTCTCCGCAGTGTTCTGGAAGCTCTGTGTCCCTTCTTCTTTAAAAACATCTGGCTTCCTGAGGGTAAAGGAAGCAGAAGGGGTATAATAAAGAGCCAGGGAAGGAGAGAGTCTCCTGGGGTCAAAGGGAAGCTCTGTGCCCAGCTGTGTCCCCCTTGGTGGCTCTGGATATTCAAAATCACCATGGGAAATACTTCCTCTTTGCAAGGCCAGCCAATGGGAGAGAAAGGGAGAGGCCAGGAACAACTTTCTATTACAGTTTGGATGGGCTTCTCCCAAGGAATGAAGAGTAAAGTTATGGAAGAATTTAGGCTCAACTGGGCATGCCAACAAAACATAGTTCATCTTTCCTTGCAGTGTTTATGGAGAAACTTCTTTACTCTTGACTTCCAAACAAAGCAAAATGAAGTGTTAAACAACTTGACATTTTGGAAGGAGGACCACAGATAATGGGAAGATATTTGGAGATGGGCCCCATTGAAACATTTTTACTCACACTTTTAGCTTCTTATTCAGGAAATAAGTCTCAAGGCATAATAACTGTCACCTTCTTGACTACAAGGGGGAAAGAGCTGTAATTATCCTAATTTTATAACTTTATAGTCAATAAAGATGCCACTTCATTCATGAGAAGCTTCATACCCTGCTGCAAGAGGCAGGATTAGAAAAAATGTCCAAAAGTGAGAAAGTTACTCCTATCAGGACCTTATTTAAAACAATTAATGTTTTGCTATAAATTCCCACTTTATGAAAGCAGCATTACCTTTTACATATATTTCTTCCAAGTCAGTTTTTCTGTGAAAAAACTATTTTTAGATAGTGTCCTTTGTAACAGAAATATGAAATAAATAGAAATTATGTTTTTATACTCTTCAATGTAGGGCAATTAAACACGAAATATAAAAAAATCTTCATTTGCCATGAAGATTTATAAATATACTTTTTAAAAAAACCTGAAATCAGATTTTCAAGATTGAAATGGACCATGTCATGAGTCATCACTATGCAACTCTTGAGCTCTTTCTTCTTATCAGCTGGCTGAACAGGTAACAATAACAAAGTCAAGCTCCCTCCCCAGCCCAGGGTCAGCTGATCCTGCAGGAGGCAGCTTCAGTCTGGCATTTCAAAGATCAATTTTGGGCACACACCTGTCCTGTCTGACTGAGGAATGTGAGGAGAATACTGGGCCGAAGTCCCTGCACTACTGTTACACATGCCCACAGTCACTGCTTACATGAAATCTAAAATCCTCTTCTATCACCTTGTAAATCCATGCCAAGTTTCTACTTGTAGTTCATAAAGAGGGTCTGTCAGATTGAATGCCTACTAATGCTGATAAGAACTGATGGGAAAATATTTGAATTATTCAGGTTAAAAGTTTAGATGTCCATTTCTTTCTGACAGGCTTCCCAAGAAAGCCATTTCCTAAAATGGCTTCAGTTCCTCATTTGCTCTTCTATTCATTGCCAGAGAAAAAGTCAGTCTTTATTTCTCAAAATTGGGTCCCTGTGTCATGAAGTGACACACAAAAGACTTTCAGATTTCATGAATGATCCCAGCTTCTGGTTTAACCATCAACATTACAGATAGCAGTCTCAAAAATCCAAAATCTTTTCCACCATGATGCTAAGCTCTGTTATTTCTGTTGGTATTGGTCATCTGATTTTGTGCTCCTACTATGCATAGTCCATTAGAATAACATGAAAATTAATTTACTTCCCTGAAGTAATACTTAAGAGATTATTTGTGACCAAGAGAAATAACTCTCATTTTTTAAAAATAATTTAGTATTTAGAATAGTCTGAGAGCCTCCCTGAACTTTCTTCTGTTTGAATTGTAAATAAATATCCAATCTCACTTTGAAATGAGTATCAAAGCATTTGATATAGTTTCCTAATAACTAATTACTATCACTATTAAAATTATGCTTTATTTACAGTCTGAATTAGTCTAACTTGAATATATAGGCATTGCTGCTGAAATACAAACTTTGTTCAGTTTATTCTCCATGTGGCTTAATATTATTGGAAGGCAATCAAGTGATCTTGTAAGAATATCTGTTGAACTAAACAGCCTGAGTTCTGGTATCACTTGAGTACACTGTCCGTCTTTCAACCACTTAAGAAATTTAATGGTTCTTGTCCTCGGAATACAAAGTTAAGGTCAAAATTAACCTTCTAATTCTGTAGGTGATTAGCTCTTTATACATCTGCCAGAACTTGTATTTAGAGGATTCTCAAATCTTTTCCTAAATCTTTACTTCTTAGGATATAATCCTCCATCCCATAAATTTTACTTATATTCTTTAATCCTATACGTATAAATTCATACTTGGCTGTATTAACAATATACTTAACCTGGTTTTGTAAGTGATTCCTATTGCTGACACAGTGACCAATCTTCAACATTCACCACTTCTTTGATTGTTCTGCATCTACTGCCTTTATTAGTTTTCATTATTTTCTTCTAGGGTATTAGTAAAATTTCAAGATTCAAAAATTTTTCAGTGACTTGGGAACTCAAATTCCTATATATGCTCTAGGCATTAAGAAGGTTGAAAGTTCATTTAAGTGAATGATATTTTGGCCTCTAGAAGCTAAAGTTCTCTTGAAAGCAGAACTTATATCTCTAAGTACTTTTAAAATTGTTAACCTAGCCTCAATAATAGACCATAGCAAGTAGTAATTTTTATTTTCCTCCAACAAATAGATGCCCTCTGTTTTCAAAGACAGGATTTTCAAAGTATTCTGTCCTCTTTATTATCTGCTCTTTACTGTCATGTTCTACAGCTGAGCTGTGATTCTATAAATGCTAATTCAGGAAGGAGTCCATGCTTGTGTTAAACACAGAGGAAAATGACACACTGCTGTGCATTAGCATTGCACCTGTCACCTCTACAGAATGAAATTTTATTACCTGTCACACTATGTAGTTTCCTACTCGTACAGAAGATTCCCTGGGACTTACACTGTCCCATTTCACAAGTTCTTTTTTCACCTCTGCTTTGGCTTAGATGTTCCTTTGTGTTTTCGGAGTCTGTGCATTAGATGAGATGACTTGTCAATATGACAACTTATTTGAAGATTTCCCTAATGATTATCAGGAATTTTTGTGACAGATATTAGACATTCTGCTTGAAAAGGAGAGTATTCTTGACAGAGCATGATGAAGGAAAGGACCTCCACATCTGAATCACCTTCAAACCACTCCCTGCATTCATTAGGCTATAATCACACTTTATAACACCATTGTTCTTTGAGCAGAACTAGAAGTGAAGCTACTTTAGCAAAACCTAATATTGTGACATTTAATGTAAGGCCTTTTCTCTAACAAGCATTTTCTTGCAGCCATTTGTTAAACGATACTACTACTACTACTAATTTTGTTCACAATATATTTGATTTTACCCAAGCTGGGAATTAAACTGAAGCAAGGAGAGACTAGGATTCTGTGCCTGGATTCTGCCTGTAACTCATATTCTGACTCATATGATGATATATATCAGGCTGATATTGCATGAAAAATTCTGGAGTTGGAGCATTTTTTCCACTCTTCTCCCTCTGTTCCAGATGTTCCATCTGTATTATAATACTGGTAATTACATGCAACCCACACAAGTACAAAGGATTTAAACCTTTTAAAAAATTTTTTTAATGGCAAACTTAAAATTGAAGCAGACTAAATCCTTGAGTAAGATCTCAATATCCCTTGTAAATATGTAGGGACTCTTTCAAAGCTTTTATTTTAGGGATATCACAGAGTAATGCTGCCACAACAGCAAGGGTGATTTTTAATAGGTTTACCTGTCATTTAGGAGCTCTATGTCCAACAGTATGCCTAAAAGGAGAGGCATACAAATAAGAGACTAAACACTTCTAATGCAGAAAAGTTCTCATAAACTGCTGATTTAATAACTATTCAAACAGATGTCTAAAGCAAGTGAGGAAATAATGTGAATTTCCTAAATTTTTCTCCTAAAGAGAGAGAGAGAGATTATTTCTCTCTACTGTGAAATCACAGGCTCATAAATGAAAATGCTGCTGGAAGCAACTAAATATTATACATGTCTCTGAGAAAAATGATAAGGGAATCAGAAAATACGGAAAAGAATGCAGAGAAGGGGAAAATGCACTCATGTAAACAAAGGTAAAAACAGAGGAAATTGAATTCATTACATACGTGATCATAATTCCTTAGCAAGCTTAATAAGAAAGTCTCTCATAGAAGAAAAGCTGTCAAAATGGAAGATGGTTTTGTAAAACAGAAGCCCACACTATAGCAGATTTGCTAGGGCTAAACTTTACACCTTAAACAATGGAATACAAAGAACATCACAAATGAAATAATCAGACACAAAAATATCCTGATAATTAGACTTCTACGGATCAGAGATGTAACTTATTTGTATCGCTGGTTTCCAAAAAACCAAATAACTTCAGAGACTATAAGCAAAGCAAATGAAATTAGAAGCCTTTTCAACTTGGTCTCATTATCAGGAGGCAATACTCAAAAGTACATTGGAATTCCAATTTTAACTGGCCAGTTGTTCTTTAAATTTTTTAGCAAGTAAGTCTGAGATTCAGACAAAAAATGTAAGACACAACAGTAAGAACAACATCGGAAGGGTTCTTCCTTTCCTCAGTTTTGCATTTGTTTCTTGTGTTTGGAGTAGTTCTGGAAATGGATATATCTTCCATTTCTACTCAGAGATGTGTGTTTTTCAAACAGCTTGGCTTTTATGTGCTAGGAACACAAATAGAGAAAATTTTGGCTTCTAGCCAGACATAACTTCAGATTTATCATATTCCCAGGTCTGTTCTTTTCTCCTATTGCTTTCTTCTAGGATTTCAACTGTAAACTTTATCTATGGGTTTTTGGAATTGCTGTTTTTTATTTTGAATATTGAGTGACATATACACTTCATGAGAACAGAAACAAACAGTGACAATCTCAGAAATCATTATTAAAATTCTCCTAAAAGAAATAAAATATTGGTTTCAAAAGAAAATAAAGCTGTAGGCTAAGTCAGACTTGAGTCAGTTCAAAATGTAACTTCATGTATGGTTAATATGCAAAGGCATGTTTAAAATGCTTCTAACTATTCTTCAGAAACTCAGACATTCAATGTGCTTCCCCACCCTTTCACATTCACTGTTGGAATGTGTTTATATGTATCACAATCCTAGGCTTTGAAGCAGCTGGACAAGCTATTTTTTTACCTAAACACCTCTGAGTTAATTGTATGCTGAAATTATATATATGAATAACCTCTAAGTTTGTCTTTGCAAATACTACTCTAAAACAATTTTCATGTTTGAATATTAGATCTGCAATTATGACTGAAGAAGATTTCCATGGTTGCTAAAAACCTCGTCCCATTAAAGCAATTGTAGTACTCAGCTGTGCTCCCTATTAGCTGCTGTCTCAAACTCCATTATTGCTTATGGTGCACAGGAAGTGATACTCCCAGTAAAATAAAGTAAAAATTTACACAATGAAAATTGTATTAAAGAAAGGAAATAGGAAAAAAACCCCCAAATCTAAAGTATGGGAAGGAAGAAATATATTACCATGACACATCTAAAAAAAAAAAGTACAGTCTTAAAATTTTTCCTTCTGAAAACTATGTTTTCCAGTATTTTTACTACACCAGTAGATATTGCAGGCATATGAAATCTTCCTGTTTTTCAATGTCTGGATACATATTATACATACAAAATGCACATATATATGAGCACACACAAACACACATAATCTATGGTTTAACTTCAGTAAACCATAAAACAGACACTTAAGGTTCCTCTCTTCCACAAACATGCTAACCGAAGTGTCAAACTTGTGTCCTTTGCAACATCTTTCTGGTATGTCTCTTGCATTTGTTCAAGTGCCATGGTACTCCAAATCAGTCATATTAGTCTGAAAGATATGTACTGAAATATTTGTATGGGCAACATTCTGTTAGTAGCTTTACTATGTAATGAAATAACACCATACTTCTTATCAAACTGATTTACACAGTCAGATTTTCCTTTTGAGTGAAACAGAACTGCAGATGTATTTTGCTGTAAATATATGGATTGGGCATGTGAGTGTGGAAGAATGGCAGAACACTTGCTAAGACTGAATCCTGGTATCTGGTGAAAAATATTTTTAGCTAAGTCAATAGTACTGAATTATTCTTTCAAAACTTACTGCAAAGTACACTCTACAATTGGAGCCTCATTGTTTCTATTCTGTGAGCTGAAGTAACTACCTCTGCAGAAGCTGCTTTGGGAGCATGAAACAAAAAAGAGCAGGAAACCAAACATTTAAAAAGAACTCTTAATACTTTTGCTGAGGTAATACTATCTCAAGACTCAGACGTCATTTTAATAGCGAAGATTCAAATGAATCAACCTCTCTCGTAACTGAAAGCAAAGCTGCAGGCACTTCCTTAGACTGATATATTTGTTTGTTGCCTGGAGTTCAGCTAGCATCTGACAAGTAAAAATGGTCATAAAATATATTTGGAAAAAACATAGAAAAATAAAAACTTCACTACAAGAAAGACATTCCAACGAAGAGCAGTGAAGTTGTTGAAGAGTCTGGGGCAGTTGTCTCATGAGGAGTGTCTGAGGGAGCTGCAGTTGCTCAGCCTGGTGAAAATGAGGCTCAGGGGAGACTTTATCACTCTCTACAATTCCCTGAAAGGAGGATGTAGCCTGGTGGGGTTCAGTCACTTCTCCCAAGTAACTTGTGACAGGATGAGAGGAAATGGCCTCAAGTTGTAGCAGGGGATGTCTAGATTGGATATCAGGAAAAATTTCTTCACTGAAAAGGGCCATCAAGCATTGGAACAGGCTGCCCGGGGAAGTAATGGGGTTTCCATCCCTGGAAGTATTTAAACAACATGTAGATGTGGCACCTGGGGACATGGTTTAGTTGTGGACTTGGCACTGCCAGTTGGACTTGATAATTCCAAAGGTCTTTTCCAACCTAAATTATTCCATGATTCTAAAATTGTTTGCCATTTATTACTGGGAGCTTTCAGAATTATTTATCTTCACAGACTCTCCATGCCTAGGAGGTCACAGAAACAACTCCTGAAGGCAATGGAGTACATTGCTATAGTTTTGCACAATGATCTTAAATTAAACTCTCCATTTGATAGTGTTGACTTTACAGGAAAGTTGAGACTATACCTATTTGGTTAGGACAAGGCCAAAAAGAACAAACAGGCTTTACACCCTTATTTTTTCAGAGGGGACTACTAGGGAAAGCATCTTTTTCATTGGATGAATCATTGGTAATGACAGTATGGAAGTTGTCATTGACAATAATGCTGATATAACAGTAGCTGTTACTTTTGGTCTGGAAAGCGGTAGAAAGTTCCACCTACAGTATTTTGCTGAATAAAACCCCTGCCAATCCCTCTACATAGAGATGACTCTCAGGAGCTGAGAGACTTTTTGGGGCCATTTTCTTTTTTTCTCAGTTACCCAAATCTAGAACCTGATCTCTGGATATAGTAGTTTTATTTGAAATCTTTGCTACTTATGTTTAAAGTTTTAAAAAGTCCTTATAATACAGAAAACTCTAGAGATCCAGGACATTTAATGTCATTCCTGGAAAGAACAGTCTCATGAGTTTAGACTATGTTTATATGACATCACCACCTGAAACTGGAAGCATTCATGGGCAGGAGGGCTTTGATATTTATTGCTATTTGGAACTGCAATGGTGTTTTGCTAGGCTAGAGAAGCAACAACGGATACCTGGATGCAGTGAGAGTATCCAGAAGAGTCTGCTTTCCCTAAGATCACAACTGTGATGGCACATTCCCTGTATGAATACTTCAAATACAACTGCATTTCCTGCAGCCACCATGCAGGTTGGTTTAATTATTGTAAAACCATGCAGTGGTTGGCCTATTCGTACACTTTCTGTCAAGCTAGTGATGTTTTGTATTCAATACTGCATTAGGGAGACTGGTTTTGAAATTACCTGTTCCCTTACAGTAATCTTGTTGGATTTCCTTATAGTCTGTGACTGAGACCTTGTCATCAATCACTGTGAAATGTGGGTGCTGAAATTCACTATCTGTTGCACTTTCTTTTTTAAAAAACTTTTAACTATCCACTAGGACAACCTGAACAACTCCCTATCAAACCAAGTCATGTCAGTTGGTTTGATACCCAAACTGAGAAGCAAGAAAGCCTGTTCAAAGCCTCTGGGTCTCAATAAACTGAGGAAATACGTTGTGCTGAGAAACTCAAGCCATGGATGGCAGTCACCGCACAGGTCTTGCGAAGGACAAAAAATGGAACACTTCAATCACTTATCCTAGGAGATGTCACTTCACTACCACTGGGAAACAAGGTGCAATCACTGTCAGATGAACAGAAAGACTGATCAGTAGGGTGCTACTCTGTGGCAATCAAAGACCAGTAAAGTTTAAAAAAAAAATTCTTCCACATATTTCTGGAAGTATTGAGCAATATGCAGAAGTGGGGTCTTCCTCAAAAGACAATTACTCAGAATCTGACAAAATTTTATACTCTAAATTAATTCTGGCATGGAAAATAAAGTCTGAGAGAAACTTTCCTTCTCCCTTTATTGGATCATAAAAAAGTATAGCTGCTGTAGAATTGTCTTCTCTTATGTGTTTGAAGTATAGTGCTTGGAAGGATCCTGCAGCAATAAATTAAATTTGCAACAGTAAATGGATTATCTGTTTCAACAAACAGAATGCAAAACAAATTAAACACCACTAAATAAATTTTTTCAAAAGATTTGTCCTAATATTAGAATAGACTTATTTATTTCTGTAATGAAAAGGGTGAAATACTTTCTCCAAGATGTGCCTTGTCACAACACTGTGACACTTGCAATGAGTCACATTTTCTCTGATATTTCTTTTTCCCATGGATGCCATAAAGTGCATCGCATGAATATGAAGTGACATCTTTACTAACATGTGGTACTTACTTATCACCCACAATTCCCAAGTTGATTGTTGGATAGCCATGTTCTTGGATTGTAGCTAGGAGAGTGGAACGGTTACTGTCCCGAATCTTTCCTGGCAATAGGTCATCCTCAGGATTTAGTAGCTATAAAACCAGAAACACTGTCAGTCAGTCTCCTTGGAATACTGTACTTTACAGAAATGAGAATTTTCTTCTTTGGTTGGACAGGATATTTCTAGACACATCATAAAACCTACATATTAAGTGATCCAGTGAATTTAAATTAATAGACATATAACGTGCTTGTTTAGTCCAACAGTCCAACTTGTTTAGTTTGTTTCTATTGGTTCATGTCTGCAAAATATTCTTGCTCCTTATGAGTACATGGCTTCTCATCTCAGACATTAGCAATCAAAACAAAAAGTTCTAAGTTTTCATGTTACTGTTCCTCTTTACATGATTTTAAGGGAACCTCATTGATGCTGTTAACCAGATTTAAAGGTATTAATGAACATTTTGAAGTTCATTGTCTACTTACCAATGAAGATGTTTTTTAAATACAACAATCAGCATTGGATTAATAGACAGAAGCCTTATGCAAAGTTCTTATATCAATTACTCTTTCGGATGAAAAGCTTTCTCTCAACATAGCACACCGTGGCAATTGCCTCACATGTGTTATGCATTTTGGAAGCTAAACTACAAAACATACATATGTAAACATTGTTTTATATATACTAGAAATTCTTATGTAGGACATTATGACAGGAGTTAAGTAACAGTACTACTAATAAGAATGTATCTGTTAAAATCACAGGAATAATATTAGGTAGCAAGGTAGAAATAACGAAAAATGGAGCATGGGTGAATTTTATGCTTCAGCTTGCAGCTCTATTTCTGTGAAGACCTTCATAGGATGCTTAAGAAACCCATTGTACAGAGTCTTTTTTAACATTTGACAAAAGAGAATGTCCATATCAGTAAAAAGTAAAGGACCCTTTAATGACGTGCAAGGATCTTCAATCATACAGAAGTTACTAATCAGAAAATTATCACCTATAATCCTTGTAGCTCTATAGATTTATTCTTCAGTTAGTGGTGTGGTCCCTGCATGCCACACTCTGTTTATGCTATGAAATCTGGCAAGATTCTGTACACCAGATGACAAGATTCAACTTACTAAAAGTTTTCAAAATCTTTCAAAATTGAACATATTCAAGCTGTATGAGAATACAGTTATAGAGATAATGTTTGTGTCTGGATTTCAAAAAGTTTGTCGCAAACTTCAAGTTTATTTTGACTTCAAGTCAAAACTTCATGTTGTTTTTAAAATTCAAGCTGACTTTATCTCAACCCACGTGTACTTTTGGTTTTGCTCTTCCTATTCTTTCTCTGTCCTGCTGCTGGAAGAAATGAGAGGGCATAGTTGCTGGTCTGGGTGAATACACGACATATATAAAATTAGTAAATTAAACTAATCTTAAACCTGATTTTTCTGATGTAGCTAAAGCAATTATAAAGCTGGTCTGCTGTTCTATCAACAGGAGATTGTCTGGATTTCAACACGTGCTACTATTAGAAAAAATACTGAGGCACAATACTCCAGCAAGGCATTTGATAGTACTATTCAGTTTTCAAAGACAGCTTATCTGCCATTGGCATTATAGCTATAGAGGAGCGATGCTTAAAAGAAATTACTCTTCAGTCATGACTGGTAATGTGAATTACAACCCTGACTACCCCACAGGTTCTCTCTTGCTGGCAGGAGGAAAGCAGCTGGCACATGGTTGGATATATTACCAAAACTTTGGCAAAGATAGTGTGAGACCTGTGAGAAAACGCCTAAGGGAGAAAACACAAGCAGATGATTATGGGTTGATAAAAAAAACCTCGTGTCAGCATGTGTTGCAGTTCAAAAAGTGAGTCTGCTTGAGAATAGGGTGGAAGTCACTATCCAGAACACTGCCTCAAAAAAATATAGTATTTCAGACTATAATTCTAAACCAACTTTTCTTACCTCATTCCCTGTTGACATTACTGCAACCACTGGAAACTTGTTAACTTCTACTTCGGTTACTCCAACAGTTGCTAAGAGACCAATCTCAGATGGACCCATGTGGGTTCCTTTAGCCAGCACACATTCACCTCTTTTAATGTCATGTCCTATGGGTCTGGAAATCATAGCACAGAAAAACAACACAAAGGAGAAACAGAATGAAACTCAAAGTATCTTTCCCTCATTGGTCCTGCTCCAGGTGAGGAGTGTCCATAGATGCTCATTTGTCAGACTGTCAAAATGTCAGTACTCCGCATGATTAAACAATTACTTTAAAAATCATCAGCCCTTCTATTCCTTACAGAGATATTTTAATACAGACCTGATATCTTGGCCTGGTCGAGCTTGCACTAGGATTCGAACCTCTAGTTCTTCAGTGCCCTACAAACACAAGGATATCAAATACGGTCAGCTGAGCCATTCAAAGAAGATTAATTTCTCAGAAGTCTACACAGCTTACAGCGCTCATTACACTGCGACATTATGGTTTAAGCATCATACTGGTCTCCTGATTTGTTTGTCAAGGCTGTAACACAATATGTGCTAAAACCGAACAGCATTTTAAGAAATGCTCTTTATGATGAGGTCACCAGGGGAGGACCAGCACTGAATATGTAGATTTAGCTACCTCTTTTTATATAGCTTTCCTATGTTACATCTGTTACTATGGTATACTGAGTGGATTCTTTCTACTCCTCCCAGCCAAACTGACGGGGTCAAACAATTTCAAATATGACACTTCAAAAAGACCATTAGTCTGGCAGACAGTAGGCCACTACATTAGCAGAAAGGTGGGAAGAAGCTATATGCTGTAGTTGTTTCAGGATTTTCATGTAGATTCCTGTACTGGATACTTCTACTTGACAGCTTTGTATAAATTGGAAAGAGGATCATTCATCTTGTTTATTTACTGCGAACAAGAAACAATGGCCTGAAAAGTCTAATGTATTTCCTTGTTCAGAATGTCAATGGTTTGGTGATTCATTCAATGCCAATAAATGGCACATCACCTATACTGTTAATATTTAATTTTAAGCCCTGCAAATGGGTTGATGATACATACACTCAGCTTTGAGATTGTGCCAGCCTGTCAGGAGCACTAAATCTAAACTTACTTAGACTGGAATAAATTTCCTTTTTACATTATCATGTAGTGCTTTATATTTAAATACCTCAAAGTTATAAAACAGACAGTAATATTACAAGATGAAGAAGGCAGGTCAGTGTTATTTGGAATTTTTACACAAACAATTGTATTGTACAGGACACTGGGACTTGTATCTTTCCTTGAAGGTGATATGGGCCTCTGTTTCTGAGTTCAAACTAAATGCTCTAAACTTAAGGCCCCAAAGTTAAAGCTAATGAATGTGTTATTAGAGATTATGATTCTGTTTACCTACTGCGAAAATTTAAACCCCTGAAAACCAGAAAATTACTTAAAAAAAAAAAAAAAATCTTACTTTATCTCAGTGTTTTCATATGCCTTTCAGAAGCTTTTATTGCAAACTCTGTTTCTTTTGTACTTGCTCTTTTTGTATAAGAGAAGAGATGATTTTTGGCTGTGAGTGTTCAAATTGGCTGTGCTAGTGCCCAGAATGGCCTTTTGTCTCCCTTACAGCTGAGGCTGTAAAAGACACATGAGTCCTGCACTAAAATTTGGGGCAATGGTTAGTCCAAGAATTATTTTATTTTTATGACACTCTGGGGATGGTTCTTCAGTCATGAAGATTTGAAACTTCCATATCTTTGGTAACTTTTAAAGAGAGACAGAAGATTTTAAGGGAATCAAGAGGAGGGGCAATGATATATTTGATTAATATAAAAGGTCCTATTTAGAACTCCTGGGTTAGGGGAAACAACATTAAAAAAAGGCTTTTGAGGAATTCAGCAATTCCAGGTTTAAAAAGTACTGTGGAAAGTGTGACTAAGAACAACATGATAATATACAGCTATTGATATCTATGGAATTGATGGATATCCCAGAATGCTTAAGGAATACAAGATAATTCAATGTGGTTGAGGGGCTTCATGTATGGCACTATGCTAAGAACATCCTTCATTTGGTGTGTGGCAGGCAGCACTCTTGCTGTGTATTAATATATCTTGAACTATATCTGAGTGGTTTGTTCTGGTGGTTGTGAACAGCTGGCATCCATACTGATACTTGGGCTTGATGCAGGATCTAACTCTTGTTTTGGTTGATCACACTGGCCTCCTTTCCCCTACAAGGTGACATAAGAACCAAATAAAAAATCCTCAAAATGAAAAGGGTGTAGACGTGCATTTGGCAAGCTGATGAGAATTTTTATTCCTGATGGATAGACCATTCCTTTCAGGCCTGTGACTTCTAAGGTCATTTGGGGAATGCTTGCTATGAAATTTAAGTACTGCTACCACAACTAGAACTCAGGGAATGAGTTCCTTTGAAAAGTAATCTCTTTTCAGAAGAACATTTTTCAGATGTTAAAGACTTCACTTCAGTTAAATCCCAGCCCTGAAGGAGTTCTTAACACTAAAAAGAAAAATATTCTTGAAAAATGTAGCCACCCAGATATGAAAAGGAAGAGAAAAAATAACATATTAATTAAACAATACTAATTATTATGAACAGCATTCGTAGAGTGGTGTATTCAAAGACAAGCAGAAGCTAAAGAGTTATACTTCATACTTACAGGCAGGAAAAAGAAGTTGAAGGTGGCTGACCATTTGTGAAAACATTCAGAGTTTAAGCACATAGCCAAATAACCTGTTCTCACATGAAGAGGAGAACATGTATATAAAAAGTGGAAGGCAGGACAGTCATCCAAAGAAGAAGAAAAAGAAAAGGTTACCATGTGTGTTGCTCTGCAATGTGATAGTCCTCTCATGATGAGGTGGGCAATGGCCACAAAAAACTTGCTTAATAAGGTTAATGGAACGATTAACAAGCAGTGAAGGCAATGGTGTATTTTAAAGGAAGACATAATCTATACATATACATCTGTAACTTCAAAGAAAGATTGACTCAATAATTTCTCTGATAGGAAGAAGGACAGCCTAGACAGCTTGCTGAGCTTATTAGATGTAAAAATCTATGCATTTAATAAGGCATGAGAAAGGATCCTGAGAGTAGGTTACAGTTTTTGCTGTCTTTATTGGTTTTGAACTCTAGAATTCATCTGCTTACACCCCAGCTGCAACCACAACGCTGACACTGAGCTGTGGCGAAGTGGAACAGCTTGTCAGAACAGCAGTAGTAGAGCAGAGGCTGATTTGAGCACAGAACCATACACATAGTTCATTCCAAAGCTGAACTGGGAAGTTGTGTCAGTAAGAGACTATCTTCTTGCCTTGAAGTCTCTCAGATGACAGCAAACATGATGATAGTGCCCTGAAATCACAGCTGGGATTCAGAAACAATTCTCTGAACACAAAGGAAGTCTAAGATGGTCTCTTTGAAATATAGTTGTCTACAGAGAGCTCCTTGGCTTCATAAAAAGCACATTTCACTATGTTAAGACTGTGCATACAGAATTAGTACTACAGCACTCATAGTCTTTCCGCGGTTTTTTCCTGTGGTTTTTTCTGTGTTCATATTTGCAGCATCTGTAAGGTAGTGCACTACCTTACAGATGATTTAAAGGTGGGCTAGAAAATCTGCTCAAAAACAGGGTTGTGGATACATTCTGGGGGAATATGCACCTTATCTACTTCTTGGTTTTCAGAGGTCTTAAATTCAGGAATGTTCTCATTTTCAAGGAGCACAAAAGTATTTTAAAAATGTTAGTTGTAGTTTAAAAAATTTGGGAGGCACTTACTTCCCCTGTTTCATAACAAAACCTCTTATTTTAAACAGATTCATTGGAAGGTATGTGTACAAGATGTATTGTCCAAAATCCACCAAATTCACCTTTGCTGAAACAAGATCAACTCTGATTATACAGAACCATCTTCATAGCACAGTTTAAAAGAACCCAAGGCATCCCATGGATTTTGCTGCACTTAAAACAGTTCACTCTCCAACAGAAAATCATATTCAGTTCTAATTACAACAGCAGTAATTCAATGTATTATTCTGAGATCAAGATGTAATGTCAGAAAACCTTTCCCCTTCTTATTTGGTGAGATTGTCACTAGCCTGTATTTTCAAATGAGAATACAGTAGGCATTCAAATTGGACTGTAGGCATGGATTTTCAGGAGGCATTTGCCTTTCACTCAAATCCTGCTCCGAAGTATTTTAGTGTCAGCATTCAACAACTTAGATGAAAAACCAGTCAGAACAGGAAAGTCTGGGGTACTGTTATCACAGCCTGAAAGAGTGAGAATTGCCACTAGGAAGTGATGCAAAAATCCTCAGACTTCTGAGATTACTAAAGAGCTTTTCTGTATATCTGTCTTTCATATTTACAGGATTGTATCATGTACCATTTTCTGCTGCACAGAAAAGAAAAATGAATTTTTAAACTTGTGACTCACATCATCTGATTCCCTGATGAGCTCTGTATCTTCCACTTGCACCACTGCATCAGCACCACATGGAATTGGAGCACCAGTTGTAACACGCATTACCTGACCAGGCATCACAGTCTGAGTTGGCTGAAAAATAGAAAAACAGAAATTAATCTACTTTTGGAAAAAAAATTTCAAACCACTTGAACTTCATGCAACTAATCTGAAAGACAGGAAATCTTATTTGCAGCATGACTCTTGATATGTGAGTGATATCAACAGGTACAACAAACTCCAATTGACGCATGGCTTTATTTATGTGGCCACATACTTGGTGGCTTCAGTTTTTTCTCCTTATATGTCTATCACATGAACAACTTTCAGAAGAAGAAATATACTGATACTCAGAAAAATACTTTGCACAGAAAAATTACTGGCTTAGAAATTTAGCTGTTAGATGGTGATCTTCTGGAAACTTCCATGAGAAAAATCTAGCAATTCTCAGTACATAAATATTTTTGCAGAGTACTCTGGTCACCAGGGCTGAAATTGCTTTGCTTTGCTTTGGTTGGATTTTTGTTCTGTTTTACAAGCACACTACATATGGAAAACCAACATATAATGATAATGTAACCAACTGCTTCATTTTTAAGTAGATTTCCTCATCCTGAGAGTCAATTACTAGTTCACAGAGAATATCTATCTTTGTGAGGGTCAATTTAGAATAGCCTACAATTGATAATATTCTACAATTCCATAAAGTCACAGGACATAAAAAAGTTTCAGCAGAGGCAATGCAAAGAATAGAAAAATATCAGAACAACATGACAAAACAAATTACATGGTTTTAATAACATTTCTCACCAAGCAGACTATTTTAATAAACATTTGTCAAATCCAGAATAAAACTGTAATTTGATCATAACCACCTGAGAAATAAATAACGAAAAAAATAATAAAAAATGAAACTAAAAGAAGCTGATATGATGACTGAGATTTCATTGCTGACTCCCCACAGCACTGCAGTAAGTCTGACTTATTTAGGCTTTATGTTATTTGTGAACATGTGCTACACACAGACCTACACAGCTGGGATCAGAGCAGCATATTCTGTACGTGTCACACATATAATTGATATGCAGATTGGCTCTGTATCCCATTTGCAGTGCTGGAATACATCCAGGACTTCTCAAACTGTGATTAGCACAAAATGGACAGCAACCCACGGGCCTGCAGGCAGTACTGCCCAGGCACTGTTACCTACTCCTGCCCAGCAGGCATTTACTCCCTGACTTTTGTCAGGAGGTTGATAGACACCACCAAACTCTAGACCAGCGGCCAGCATTTCAGCTGCATAAAGCTGTCTGCCTTGCCCATTCTTCTATTCCACTTCAGCACTGCCATAACCTCTGAAAGGCGAGTTTTACTTTGAAATATGTGTATTTCAAAGGCTACTCTTTAGGACAGACGCCTAGGGAAGAGGCTGGGAATGGTTTGTATCTGGCTTACCACAGTATCACAGTGACCTATTTATCCCAAGAAACAACTGAGCCTGGAACTGCCTGAATCTTGGCCCTTTTCTACAGGTAATGGAAATCCAATATCCTCAGAAAAGAACATGAATAAAATGTTAATATAAACTTAAAATAACCCACACTTGCCATATGTCATGGTTAGTGTGTTTTTAGGGCAAGATTCATGCAATCCTAAAGTAGGTATCTAAACCAGATGACATAATAATAAGACTTTTAAGAAAACGGTATTTATTCCTCACCACCGACTATTCAAGAAGCTGTGGATGGATAGTAGAGATACAGCCATTTATACTAAAGCTTCTCAAAAAGGAAAATAATGCTGTCTAGTGTGCAATTTTGACTTTTATGAAAAGAAATGCTCTGAAAGGCAAAGCTTATACCTTGGATTATGTATTTTGCACACCATTGTAGATATAATTTAAAGGTACATTACAAATAGGTAATACTGTTTTGAACTTACTAAGTATCGCTGATTTAAGTGACAATTTTCAGAGGAAAAACGTATTGCATAAAAAATTTCTCCCATTTAAAAGCACCACAAAGAATACAAAATGTCTACTACCACCACAAATCAGAGCCTATGGTGATAAAATGTGCTGTAACTAACCATGTTTTTGGAGTTTATTATTAGATGAGTTAATTTTTTGCAATGCAATGATGTGATACATTTAAACAAATTTATGATACAATAACAATTGCTTTTAGTATTGGTTCTGTTGCTCATATATTTCATTTCCTTTTTGTCTGCTGAAAATTTGATCAGATTAACTTTATGAACAAAAGCCAACCATCAGATTTATGTATGAATCTCCAGGGCTGTGTTCCTCTATGCAAGAGACTATGAAGATAAAGAAATGACTTCTTCTCAGAAAGCATATTAATGTACAAAAATTTCACAGAAGTTCTTTTTAAGGCCTTTGAGATCTCACTTTTACCTGCAATGGGGAAACTTTGGTTTCTGTCCTTTGCCTTCATGACTGATAATCTATTCAATTTCAATCACTGAATAAAACCCAGAAATAATCTACTAAACACACCCCCTATCTCAGGCATTTTCTCCGGCACATGATTACACCTCTCCTATGTGATTTAGAACGGTCCATGCTCCTTTCTGTAAAAAGACACAAGTTAATGAAATAGTGGAAAATGTCTGCTTTTCATCCTATATTGTAGCTGGTTAGTCATAGTGCCTCTTACAAGCACCTTTAGAAAGTCTTGCAGTAAATGCCATGACCTCACTATGTAAATCTACAGAAAGAAAATAATTTTTCCTGTGGTTGAGTGTTTCACATGCAGGCCATTGTGGATGGCTTGTGACCAGTAATCTCAAGTGTGCCCTAACATTCCCAAAGCAGGGCAGTGCCTGAAAGCTTTCCCTGATACACAGTAAAAAAAGGATTAACATAAACATGACTATCTGCAGATGGAAATCAGAAAATACACAATTTAAAAACTGATACAGAAATGTCCAACTTTGCTATATGGCCTCCCTGCAATTCTCAGGCCCATCTTCTTACTTTTTGCTAGCATTTACATAACCTTCATCCCTACAGGAGGAGCCAAATCTAATCTATTTTGAACTCCCTGCTGTGAATCATTCTGTTAATTGGACTGTAACATGAAAAGCAGAATGTTGCTGCTGAGAGTGACTGAAGGGTGAAATGAGACTGAGGAGCCTTCCAAGGCTATAAATAATTTCTTGGGAAGGAGATGAACCTGAAGATGTGTTTGCCCCAGAAAAAAACTCTGACCAATTATTCTGAGGTCAACAGCCTTGTTTTTCTAACTTGCCACTGGTATTTTCAGAAATAGGCTCTCTCTGCATGCCTCCCTCCCACCCAATTTTTCTTCCTTGCCAGAGAGCCTTCCTATTCCCAGTAATCTGGGAGGACAGACTGTCCCTGTAGAGAGACATTTGTGAGCTCTTGAACTTTGTAGGAGGGAAGCAGGCTTCCATTTGCCCTTTTATCTTTTGTACAAACCTGCTGAACTGATTAGGACACTGAAACACTTCAGACCTCTAAGGGAAATACTACCCATTAGAGACAGCTTCAACAGTACTGCTTTTAAGCAACACTGTGCTGTGATATTTAACTAGCAAAATGGTAATACTGATGACAGGGGAATAGTGATAGGAGTGATAATTCAGCGGGTTGCTCTGCTGCTTGCTATTTTATAGTGATCATAAAAAGGCTTGTAAAAATAGTTGTCAGTCTTTTGGATTCTGGACCAATGCTTGAAAATGCAGTCAGAAGGGCTAAAAATACAAGGCAGGTTAAAAAACTGCTGAATTCATTAGTTCACTTTTTCTTTTTTAGAATTTAAAGTAATTTTATATATTTTGTACAACAGAGTCATTAATTTAAGTTCACATGAATATCAGTGCTGAGAAGGTGTCTATTATACCAAAGTATAATTCATGATGATGGATGGGACCGAAAGCAAAAATAATTTTCACAGTTCTCCCTATCTATCATGATTAGCCAAATTATATGTCTGTTACACATATAGAGGCAGTTCAAGTCCGTTTAAAAAAAGGGAATAATCCTGCAACTGGTAATACTTCTAAAACCTGACACAACTTTGGAAATATGTAAATTTTACTTGGAATTTTTTGTTCAGCAGTCAAAATAGACATATAAAATCCTCATTAAAATGGATCAATTCCTTGTTTTGCCTGTTGCTTATTCCCTTTCTCCAACATTTCACATAAAATACACAGAATTATAAACTGGAACTTCAAATAGCTGGAGAAACGTTTTGAATTAACTCATACTCTCCTGAACAGAGGCGGCAGCTATGATTAAATTGACAGAATAACTGTAGTTGAACATAACTGATTTTTTTCCCATTACCCCAGTTTTAGTACAGAAATTCCGTGAAATATGCTCTTGAATTTGAAAGCAAATAACAAAATGTGTCTATTCATGAATATTTATAGAGCACAGCAGGTCAGAAATGGGACATGCCTTAACTTGCTTTTAAAATCAACCCATGTATCTGCTAAGGCGCACAAACCCTCTTCTCAAACCAGCCTCTAACCAGGCTGCTGCCAGGCTTCCTCAAGACTGTTCTGATCATTACCTATCTTTAAAAGCTTCATACAAAACTCTGACACTTCGTTATGCAGGTATCAGTGTGAAAAATGGAAGCATCTTATGGAAACGGTTATTGGGTTGACATCCTTTAAAAATCTGTCAGCAAGAGGGGGTTAAATCATGCTTTTCTCTGCTGATGAATTGTTGCGCCACTAGAAATCTCATGTCCTCAAACATTGTACCAGGGCAGAACGTTACTGTATGCACTCCTATCAGACATGTCAGCACAATGCTCTGAAGTATTTTGGGATATCCTTGTTAGTTACTTATGTAACTGTACTACCTCACTTTCTGAAATCATGTCCCAAGGCACATAGCAGGAGGGTCAGTACAGCTGTGTCCTACTTCACACCACAGCCAAGACTATTGAATTTTGGAGCACTAGAAAGGCTTGTAAAAATACAAAGCAAAATCTTACAGAAGAAAAATACATTAAAAAAGAGAAAAGAAATTGTGCTCACCTGCTCACCAGCCTGGGATTCCCCTATGATGAATCGATCTCCTGGGCCATCAGCAGCTGTTAAGAGGTACAACACAAATGGTAATGGCTGAACCCAAACAAGTGATGGCTTTATAAATTAAGAACGGGAGAAGAGCAAAGATGACCTAACGCTTGGTTCTTCAGTGTCAGCATCACTAAGGCTATAGAAGTTCTGCAAACATTTTTCCTTTTTAGTCCTTTTGAGATGTGTTTGTTATTTTGAAAATCACAGGTTCTAGAGAACTGAGTATTTTTAACTGAATATTTCTGGCAATATGAGGTCATGTAAATGGAGACTAGGAAGAATTACATTAATAACAAAGGGTTTAAGTGTTCATGACAGTATTGCAAGACTGAAAATTAGGAGTCAGAGATCACTAATCTAACAAGACTTCAGGACTTCCAATTTAGCAAATCTGCATTTTTACAGGGACAACAAAGGCACAGTTACTAATGACTTTTAAGCTCCTGCCTGCCTCAAAGGTCTTTCAGCAAGTTGCATTAGTGGTATTATACCATGGTGTAAAGCATGTATGAAGCACAAGCAACTCTGTCTTTCCAAGCATAGCAGTCATGCTGCCAAGAATGCTCAAACAAACTAGGCTAAAATGATCCTATTTAAGTATGTATTATTATTAATTTTATATCTGTATCTGTAAAAAGTTGATTACCTAGAGATGAAGTCTAATCAGTGAAAACCTTTGTCTTAATAACTTCTGTTTTACTTCAGGAACCCTGAATATACACCTAGGTAACCTTGTATTGAGAAGAACTGCTTCCAGGAAGGATGCCCATTCAGTCTATAATGATTTATCACATTTGTACTCATGCATTGGCTGCAGCTTTATAGATCATTATCTGTGGTACTTAGTCATTTTTAAAGACTAATAATTAACTTAACTTTAGAAGCCTATCAAACAGACTAATCTATGAGCTTTAGAGTGAACTCTAAAATAAAAAAGTAGAAAAGGACTCTTCAACTAGATATCCTTGAATAATGCATGGAATACTACTGAAAACAGTTGTCAGACCTTCACTGAAAAAAATGTGCTTGGAGGATCCAGCAAAAGAAGATAAAGAAACCCCTAATACCTAAATTATTTTAAACCTGATAAAATTCGACTGAATTAGATTTTATTCCCCCACTAATAATATGATGGAGACCAAGTCTATAGATGACGTACATGCCTAAAATAAGAAAAGGACATAGGTTTGAGCAGAAATGTTATGCCACTGAAAGTTAATCCTTAATTTTTCGGTAAGAAGTATCCATTAATATAGTCAATATTATCTCTGCCTAAAAGGTTTTTTTTCTCATATCCTAAGGTAACAGGTTCACAAGGATAATAAGAACAAAACAGAACAGAACAGAACAGAACAGAATAGAATAGAATAGAACTGCCTGTTCAATTCAGGGCTGACCAAAAGTAAAGCAAATTATTAAAGGCATTGTCCAAATGCCTTTGACACACAGACAGGCTTGGGGCATCAACCCACTGTTTAGGAAGTCTATTCTGGTGTCTGCCCACCCTCTTGGTAAAGAAATATTTCCTAATGTCACATCTAAAACTTCCCTAGCATGGATCTGAACCATTGCCACACAAATGTTACTGGACACCCCATGCCCTTCTCCTCCACACGGAGCTGTAAGGTCACCTCTCAAAACTCCTTTTCTTCAAACAAGACAAACTCAAAGTCCTTAGCCACTCCTCACGGGACATTCCTTCCAACCCTTTCACCAGCTTTAGTGTCTTCTGGATGCATTCAAATATACCAGTGTTACTCTACTTCAATCCACCACCAAAATTAGGGTTTTGTGTATTGGTTCTGACAGAAGTTGCTGAAGATGGCGTTCACGATCACTCTGCTCATTCTGCTTGTTTACTGACATTGTACTCATGCATTGCCTTACCCTGCAGCAATCAGGTTGCAAGACAGTGCTGGCTTGATCCCAAGGCCCTTCTCACTCAGCATTCTACTCAGAGCTCACCCTCATAGCTTTTCTCAGTGTTACATTACCTGTACTTCCATGGCTACATATGCACTCCTTTGCTGCTCTTAGTAGTCATTTTGGTCTGCCTCTCACACACAGTTATTTTGTAGACATTAAATTTTATTTTTATATCAAATCTATGGGGAAGCTACTGGATTACATCCACGCCTGGGTCTGCAGACATCCTATTTCATGGGCAGCTGCTTTCCATGCCTTCCGGTGCCAGTAGAAAGAAACTTTCTTCCCTAGAAGAAAGTTGGCTATTGTATACAAGTTTCAACATTGTGTTATGATGATTCAACCACTAACAATTAAATCACTACTAGTAAAATATTCCATTCTGTGTATTTTAAATTTCCTTCATAGATATATGAGGTGAGCATCATTATTCTTACTTTACAAAGGGAAAAACTGATGCACAGAGAAGCAACTGGCTAAAATGATGCAGCAACTAGTGACAAAGCAGAGTATGAATTCGGGTCTCTTGGGAAACCATATTCACTGCCTGCAGTGAATAAAGTCATACAACTAACTTTATTTATATATGGCAGCTGCAATATTTTTAAAGTAAGATTATCTTCTTTTGAGGTGTGTGATCCATAAGAGAACATTCTGGTAAGTTTTTTTAAAATTCTCTGATGCAATCAATATCTCTAACAGTTCAACAAAGTAATAGATATATAAGAAAATTCTCATTAAATCTACAACAGAGGAATAGAAGATGAATCTGTAATTCAGAAACAGATGTTCTGTTATTCTCCTGAATTTTTAATGTTTCCAGAAAATGTACTAGCAACAGAGGTGCACATGTCTAGGAGCACACATGGATGTACATTTGCTCATGTACACATGTATTCACTTAAAAGATCTGAACTCAGCTTTATGGCCTTCCTTCAAGACAGTTGTGTTTTATGTAACTGTGACCTCAGCAAGGATCAGAATCAAACCTAAACCAAAATAACCCCTGCTGGATCCAAAACCAGTGAATTAACATGTTAAAAAGTGGCAGACACTATACTTCATGTCTACAAAGTGAGCGTTTACCTCTGACAGCGTAACCGTCTTTTACTGATGCTGGAAATGGTGGTAGATTATCTTTTGCATATACATCTTGAGCAAGGACTCGGCCCATTCCATCTAGAAAAAAAGAGAAAAGACCATGCTTTGTGTCATTACAGTGAGTGAAAGGGGAAAATGAAGTTAACAGCAGTGTGCTCCGACAGGTGAAATATATGTGTATGGGACATATAGATCTCTCAGGCTTTTGATTTTTGACTCTACATAAAGGAAAAAAGATTGGAATCTGAAAGTAATGATAAAAGATTTAAGTCTCCTGGTTATGGTGAAATTGCTGACAGTAGATTTGATTGCCAAGTATGCAAATGCAAATGTGATAGTTCTGACTTAGGATCAGACAGAAAAATAAGTATTTGTTTCTTCCGGACATGTGTTTATCCTAAGATCCCTTAAATATAGGTATTTTCTTTGTTTTTCCTTATTTGAATTTTTATTAAATTTCTTTTTAAAAAATCTGTAAAATGGCATTTCAAAAGTGAATCCTGTGCACAAAAGGTGAGAGGTGATGAATTGAGAACAGTAACTATGGACACGTTTTCACAAATTGACAAAGAAGTTTTGCAATAGATTAGCTTCGCCTAATTGCTGAGAGCATTTCTGCTTAATGGAGGGTGAGTGCACGTAAGTGTCAGGATTATTTATGTAAATCTACACTTTTATAGTTCTAAATATTTTAATAGCAGTTTCAAACATACTCTTTCTCTTCACTTAGTAGCTATGACTGATGAGCTATAATTTGGCTCAGCCTCCCTGTAGAGACTGATATGAATTACTTCACCCTTAGTCAAGTGGCCGGTACTTTTGTGGCACCAGCAAGAGCTTTATTTTTTAGTATGATAGGGAACAGAATGGAAAATATGTAACTTACCCCTTGATATAGTGTGAGAGAGAAAGCAGATTCATTACTTGTGTGATTAGAGGTACTGGGAAGAGACACATGGGTCAGAACTACTGAGATCGGCTGGATTTCCAGTATGTCTAAGGAGAAGGGCAGCTCAGCTCATAATAGAGGCCACTGCTCCTAGGGTGCATTGTGGCACAGGAAGGCAATATCCAGCTGAAAGTATGATGGAGTGAGAGGATGCATGATTATTTCTGCCAGGAGAATTTGCATGGATATGTGCTTTAGAGATTATGATCTTTGAGGCATGCCAAAAAAGAGAGACATGCATAAAGTGTGTTTCTTATTTTACAGACAGGGAAATCAATGCGGTTCTGGATTCACTGGGAAGGCAGAAGACCCAGTGCTGCACAGTAAATGGACAGGTCTTGTTAAAAAGTGCACCTACTCAATTTGAAGATGTTCAGCTCCAGTGAAGTAGTATTACAATGAAGATTATATTTTACATATTAACACCATGTGATTTACTTAGCAATTAATTATCATAACTATAACATCCATATGTATCAACTTTCAGCCTGTAGTTAATATTCATGCTGCCTTGTTGAAATAAGTATTCCCAGGAAAACACTGCTAAAATCATATAAAGCAACTAGAAAAGCACTTTTGTAATGGCCATTAATTCACCTGTGCAACCCTGTGAATCGGTGCCTGTGATACACAATATAGAAGTAATTAGAAAGCTCACAAAAGCTTGTACATTTATACTAAGTAAAAGAATTCAGACACAGACATTTAAATTATAGCACAGAAAAGGCAGCTATCAAAGGCCTAGTAAAAGCATCCTTTGTTCATAGATGCATGAAATCTCATACAAAAGTGATACTTCTAATTTTAGCAGGCATGTTGTGCCTTTATTTTGCTTCTTGTCTGCATGCGAAATCACACCAATTAGAGCAAAGTTGAACAGTATGTTCTTGGCACACTGCCATGCAATATTTGAAAGGAATAAATGGCTAGCCAGTAATGGAAATGAGCTTCATTATAAGGAGAAAAATATAAGAATTATTTCCTGAAGCTGCCTTAGGCATTTAAAATGAAGCAAGTCAGCAACCAGAGGACAATCCGAAGTACCTCTGTACTCCCTTTTATTTAAGAAATTATTCTAAAAATACAGTTTGACCTTATTTTGATTAATTGTAATTCAGAAAGACATTCCGCATTATATTAATGCCATCAAACTGCCCCTTGTGATGCCCATAGCTTTTTAACACAAAATGGAGAATTACATTAAACTCACTTTTCCAATGTAGGTATTTGCTTAGCTCAGGTGGTGAAACTGGTACAATTCTTGATTGTGAAGAACTTTGATTTCTCTGGGGCACAGCAATAAGACAGATCTGGTACTAGGAGGTGACGGATTTTGTAAATATTGCCCTGGTAGCACTTCAGTGTGATATGAAGAGTCAATGCTATCAAAACAATCAGCTAGGGCCTTGGACTAGACCAGAATAAATGTGCTGTTCTCAGGCTCAAGCACATAAAGTGTAGATTGCTTCTGCATTATAATTTTATTAGCAATTAAACTTCTGCCTCTTCTTAAGTTTCAGAAGAATAATCATAATCATGTTGTCTAAAAACTTAACCTTATGTGCCCACAGAGCTATGTTCAGGTAACTGCATTTAGTTGGAACAAAAGGCTAATTTGGGGCTTCATACCAGATATCGATGATGGCAGGTGGGAAATACACTTTAGATGCCTTTGGTTTATAATGCTTCTGTAAAACGCTTTAGGACTGTCCATTTTTTTTTAAATATGAAAGAGGTTAAATGATATATACAGTCACTGAGCAACACTTACCAGTGTGAAAGTCATGTTTCAAAAGGTAACTTTGATAATCCTCTCCCTTATGTTAGGAGAAAATAGATAGACTTGAGAGACTACAGCATACCTTGACTTAATCAAGAATAAAATCAGGACTGTATTGGGTATTTGTACAGAATAGCATTCGCCAGCTTTATCTATGAGGATGAATGCTATGCAATTTGTTTAGTAGTGTAACTAAATCAGGTTAAATTAATTATGCAATTAGCACTCCTAGAATTTTACACATTTCACTTTCCTTGGGGAGAAACTGTGCTCCTGAAAGACAGTTTTCAGAAGCTCAGTGTTAATTCAAGACGCAAAATCACAAAGAAAACAAACACAGCACAATAGTGCTTTTCTGAATACAGTTTCAGATCTCCAGAACTACATTTTTATTGTTTTCTGAAATTAGATGTATATGGACGTAAAAATAAATGAACCCATAACTAAATGAAAAACTGGTTCTTAATTAATTGCATTCTTCAAAATTGACATCTTTTATCAAACACATACATGTGTGCACACATGTGCACACACACACACACATATGCCTATACAAAACAATTCTATGGATTTGTCTGTATAACATTGTGGTGATCACTTAAGAACTTTTGAAAATGCATTTCCATCTTGAGATTTGTATCTCTAGATTAAGAGAATTGAATCTGCAGTATCACAGACATGGGTGTGTCCTTTAGGATGCCTCTTAGGGGCTAAATCCTGAAATTTCATACTATATACTTGGAAATCTTACAGTGCTAAAATAAGTGCATACTACTTGAAGAATAAATTGCAAGATACAAATTTGCACTACAATACCAAGGAATTGTTGGTACAATTACATGAAAATTATACCAGGAATCTATCTCTGAAACTACTAAGGTTACCATCACTCTAACACTTGTGTTTTGGGAGAGAGGCAAGAGGGTCAAAATTGAAGTGACTCAGCAGACTCAGTTCATTATTTTTGAAAGAATAAGAGTGCCAGGAATAACAATACATATGTCCTGGACTTAGAATAAAAACCTCTTTTATGCAAAAAAGAGTAACAATCCTACAGGACCTTAACAGTATCTGACATACCAAAATAAATATATGATGCACTTATTTTTCAGGGAGGCAGTGATGCATACATAGCATTTATTTGGACTAAATGTACCCAACACCACAGCTCATCATATTGTTCACAAAGGGCTCTCTTAGTGAAGACATTTAACAGACAGCTATCCAAAAAGACCCAACAGTAATCCTCAGGCACTTATGCCTTAATGCCTTCTTCTTATCTGCACACCATTATAAAAGCTCAAGGTGTAGTATGCATATTCCTTGGTGATCCAGTACTGGTGCTGTTCTGAATGCAGAATATGGAGCATCTTCTCAGAAATCCTGCTTCCAAGGCACAGGGGAGCACTGAACTCTGCTTGGAGGGACTAAATGCACAGTTGTGATACTACATACGGTCCGCTAAATCAGTATGTCAATACGAAGACATCTTGAAGGCTTCTGGTAGCACAAAGATTTGGCAAAGAGTATGCAAACTGAACTCTCAAGCCAGAAGACAGAACATTCCATTCAGAAACCATTAGTACCTCTCCGCAGTCTGTACCACGCCAATGTCATAAATGTTTTTGCCTCTTGAGGTTTATAGTTTCACAACCTTTTTACTCGCTCACTACCTTACTTATTGACAATCTGGAAGAATCCCTGGAGGAGGTTTCTGCTTCCCTACCTACTTCAGGTTTACTTGCCAGCCTATTTCCTCTGATGGTTTTGTTATGTGCCAAGAACATTCTCCGAGATAATGCCTAGGCTTGATGCAAGGCGTAGCAGAAGCAATGGAGGCACCTAATAGGCAGTATGAACACAGTATTTCAGGAAGGAGGATTAGCTGAATAAACATGAGAGGTGCCCTGCTAACTCCTTTCAGGGCCAGAAAATCACTTCGTCTATCCCTACTTATTCATGAATATAGATACACTCACAAAGTCTGATTTTGCTTGCTGTTTGGTGGTTTTGAGGACAAACTCATTGTATAAATCAAAACCAGTTACTCTTTAATCACAAAGTTTTGATAGATCAAACATTAAAAGGAAGTAAGTATCAGAAAATTATCACATGGTGATAGAAAACAGAAAAGGAATTGTGCTTATGAGAAGAAGAGGAAAATTCTGGAATGACTAGTAGGCTAACTAGAAACTGGAAAAACAGACTGAGATGAACTGTTAAAGATATAGACATCGAAAAACGTGACCTGGAATCAATAATCCCTTTGCTTTGACCATTAATCTTAGATTGGAAAGGGGCATAGTGAGAATCTCCCATAGTAAGACAACAGAGTGAACTGATCACAGTACAGCCTAGAGCTACTTGGTATCTACAGAAGTCCAGTGTTAACCACTGAGGCACATTCAGGTTGAGCATAATGTTTGCTGCATATAATACAAACTGGAAGAAAAATAATGTATGTATTTTATTAAGAGTTCCATTACAGATTCCTTCAGGGACCAGCACTGAGTTCAGCTGACATTCTCCTAACCTTGAAAGATTTCCCCTATTATTGGTATTTCCTAAAGCAGTTTCTCCTGGAGAAAGCACTCTTTCAGACATCTCACAACATTAATAAAAGAGCAAGAAGGTTGCTAAATAGAGAAATAAACACCCTCATTCTCACTAAGAATACAACTTCAAATACCTCTGTAATTGATGATTTCTGTTCCAAGCACTGGGGTCATCTCCAGAACTGTGATGAAGGCCTTGTCCATAGATGTCAATGGGAATGGAGACATGCGATGTCTTCTTGCTACCTTGGTAATGTCAACAGCACTGTGACCTGCAATGAGAAAGAACCAAGTTAATGTGTGCTACAGTGAGCAGATCCATGTAGTGATCTTCATTTAAAGCACTTCACTGAAAATAATCTGGCACTTTGGAGCAAATTAAATCAGTTAGTTATCACTATTGAGCTTTCATGTCAGACACTGGGAAGACACTGTATTCAACTAGAATCAAGCATGTATATCCATCCTTATTTATAATGAAAAACATACCTGAAGCTTTGATGAGTATGAAAAGATTGGTTAATCTAAAACAGAAAACCTTCAAAGTGATGCAGTATTTTACACTGAGGATGATAATATGAGACTAATTCAGTTCTGTGAACTCAGGACAATTCACTACTCCATTCTGTTCTCCACAAACACATCTCAACCATGCTCTGTGCCGTGAACAGATAAAGTGTAACAATGGACACTGTGCCAGTGAGCCTACAATCCAAGAGTGAGATGAGAGTCAAAAGGTTTGAGAGGAAGATGGAGAGAGCACAATGAAATCACTGGGCAGTCAAGACAGCAGACAGCATCTCCAGCTAGTGGGCATCCTACACACTGTCCAGATTTTGTCATCACCATAGCAAAATGTTGTTTAAATGTATAATTAGAGTGAAGGCAGTAGGACAACTTAAGGAAAGCTTACTTTTCCCAAGTATGAGGGACACATCGCAGAAAATATGACAGAAGTTGTTTGAAAATTAAGCCAACAGCGTTTTACTTCATGATACTTACTGAGAGATTAAACAAGGGGACAACAAGCTTTGAAGGATTTTGAAAGTGAAGATAAGCAATTGAAGAGAGAACTATTGCAGGAATACATAAACAAGAGTAACAGATACAAACCAAAAGATTAAGACAGTTACAATTGCAGAGTATCTTGAAAGGATTTACTAAGAGCAAGAAGGTATTTATGAGAGTCAAAGTGGATGATGTTCTGTATGTGATACGTAATGATATTCCTGAAGTAACATAAATTATAATCCAGAAAGCATTAACAAATAATAGAAACTAATATTTAATGACATGATTTTGCTTTGCAGTCATGACACAAATACCCCATTTGTTGCTGCACATGCCTTCAGATTCTGGAAAAAAATAGATTGTTGCTTTAAGTGCAGTCTTCTAAAAAAAGTAAGCAAAAAATAGCACAAGAATCACACAATCTAAGTCCTTCTTTTGGAAGAGAAGGTTTCTTAATTAATGTGTATATACAATACTTGTTCAGCACTAACACATGCTTGCCTTTTTATGTGAGAGACTGTTCGCTAATTATTTTTTGCTATTAACACAGTACCTATCTTTCAGAGGAAGAAATAGAGACAAGTAAAACTGCCCACCTAATTCTTCCAGGAATGATTCTGGAAGAAATTATTTGAACAATCTCTTTGTATGTATTTAGAAGATAACATGATGATAAAAGCAGGCACTGTGAATTTGTCAAGCACAAATAATTATTAATTCACTTAATTCCTTTCCTTAAGATAGCAGTTGGAATTCTGAGGAAGAGAGAAACAGCTGATGAGACATCTTCTAACTATATTAAGACTTAGCACACTTTTAAACATAACTTTCTCATAAGCAAACTAGGGAGAAATGATCCAAATTAAACTATAGTAATATAAAAGTGTAACTAATGCAAAAACTGCGTTCCTGGTTTTAACAACAGGGATCTCCATAGCAAGCTTACATTTCCAGTTATTATACCCCTTTTTTTGTTAACAACATCATTATAGATGAAAAGGAAAGCATGTGTGAAACACAGTCAAACTTCCCACACCCGCCTCTGCATAGAGAGAGAAACCCTGCTTTAGCAGCACAGTAATTCCTGCAGGCCCAGAAAATCCACACAATATATGATAAAAACATTTTCCTGATGTTTTGTTATAAGTTGGAAAATATGAAGGAAGATGCTAAGAAAAAATGTGTCACAGCAATGAAAGCTGAGGGAATTGTGTGGCAGTGAACAACCTTTATGCCACAGTCACTAGGTGCTTTTACAGTTTACGGCTACTTAAAACTCACTGTTAGCTACTTCAGAAACTAGCATTTCACCTCTTTAAACCTTAAAAAGTGATTGAATTCACAGATTTTTGGACGCTTTGAATGGTCTCCAGAGAACAACCTTCAGATTTGCAAGTCTGTCCCTAACGCATCTTATTCGCATAAGTCAAAGGTTCTGTTAAAATCTTTGGAGAAATGCATTCTCCAACACAGATTTTTTTGAAAATAGATAAAATTCCCTAATCTCTTTTTCCAACACCGAAAGTAACACCCATTATTTCTACAAGAAAAGCCAAGAAAATAGAGCCCCTTTAGGTTCAACCCTAGCATGAATAACCTTAATGAAGAAAGGAAGAAGAAAGATGCTGGTGTAACTATCAACCTTTCTCTCTCCTGTTTCTTCCTACAAACAAATGCTAACTCTTCTATTAGAGGTATCACACATTTAGACAGACCCAAAGACAAACAAATGATTTTTAAAAATTCTAAAATTACTAAATGGTACTTTAATTACAAGCAAATGACATTAAACAACTCCTCAGACTTTAACAAGTTATTTTTCACTAATGTGAAATGTCAGATAGCTCTAAAAATGACTACTTACATTAAGCTGCATTTTGTACGACAAAATAATCCTCTAGCTTTGAAGCAGCTAATTCAATTGGTTGCATAAGGTAGAAAATTCTTGACAGTCTTCTCTTTTATCACCAAAACAACTTCCTATTCCTGTCATTATACATATATATACATATGCACACGCACACATATGGTGGATCAAATTTTAGACTAGAAAAGATTCCCACAACACAAAGGAAAAGAATTGTGAAAATTTAACAACACACTGTTTGAGTCAAATGTGAATTCTTAACCTTTGCATTTTTTGGTTTGGTTCTATGTAATCCAACACTCAAATTCATGTTCAAGTATGAAAATAAAAATAATGTATATTCAAGCTGCGAATTTCCATTTTCATTGTCTTTGAGTGTTAATTCTTGGCCATAAAACCTGCACACACATGATCATTTACAACAAAACATCACCACAAAAAACACAGACCTCCATGTCATCAGAAAAACAACTTGGAATAATAAATTAAAAGGTGACTCTCCATTAATACATGATCATTATGAGCTATTTACAGTTTTACCTTTGGACTGCATTTCACTGTCTTATTAAATTTCTTCTGCAAACCCACTTAGTCCCACCTCTGATCTATCTCTTGCTGTCTTCTGAGCAGTCTTAGTTTGTCAATAGAGGTAGGAAGTTTCTGTACTTACTTGCTCTGAGGATGTTCTCCTTGCTGCTGCACCTAGACTGGACCTGCAGAGAGAGCACAGTCTATGAGCTACAGAAACTAACAAGGATGCAAAATACAGATATACAGTGGGCAAGCTCCTGGGATCTAAGACAGAGGCTATACGTATTTTCAGCAACATTCTTACATATTTTGCATGAGATAAGTATATTTAAGCAGAAGGGTAGTAGCTGATGGTCAGAATCTGATACAAGCAATTTGATTCCACACCCCTCCCATAAGAAACAAGATGGCCTGAGGACAGTAAGAGAGAAAAATCAAGGAACAGTGCTTAAAATTACGTGTTAAGCTTCAGTTTTCAACATAAAATCCACATTTTCTTACACAGTTGTAATTACAGTAGCTCTGAATCTAGGTCCTGTTTGATGATCAGACAGAATACTAAGATAACTATATGACCCGATTTAAAATTCTATTGTTGACCTTTTCAATTATAGAGAGTTTCAAATATTCAGTTTCAATTGTATTGATTCTGAAGATGTTTAATAAGAATTCCTTGATGCTTAGCTGCCACTGTGCTATTCCAGATGGATTAGTCTGACTACAGGGAAATTGGACAATTCACATTAGTCTAATATTCTAGTAACACTGGATATTTTCAGTTCTATCTGTTTACCATGCAGATTTTAGAAAAGAATTGTTTTTTTTTAAGAGTATCAGCCTTGTAAACATAACACAGTCAGAATTTTATCTATACTGAAGCATCAACTCTTGTTAATTCTTCTCAGGTTTGGAAAGATAGCACAATGTATAATAACCCTGAAGTTGCAAGTTTTTGGATGGACTACTGTCAGGCCAGCTGACAGAACTGGCAGCACCTGAATAAAAAGCATTTTGTGTGGACAAAACTCCAGCTAAAGTAAACTTCACAGGAAGACAAACCTCTGAGATAGTAGAGAACTGAATCCTTCTCCTTCTTTACTTATTGACAAAGGTATTTTAAATTTCAATGAGAATACTAATAAAGTAAAACTGTGCACATATAGTGAAAGAAGTGGAATAGCACAGGTGATGCTGAGTGTGTAATTTCACAGCAGAACATTTGTCTCTGCTTAAAAAGCAAAGGAGCGAATCCAAATTATCTTTCAGACCTCATTTTGAACTTGTAGTTAGAGAAAAATTGCCTAGAAAGTGAATATGTACGATCTAACAACTGATGAAGAATGGTAAATGCTCAACCCCTCAAAAGCTGTCTTCAGAAAGGAACAACCATTTAAGGCTGAAATGAACTGTGCCCCAGCTTCTAAACCTCTTTCTTCTGTTCCACAGCAGCTTGCCCCAAGTAGATATTCACATAAAAAAATTGGATTCTACAGCGCAACACAGTCTACTTATTGTAATGGAATAACTTATGGAAAGTAATGTTGCAACTTAGAGTGGGTTATGGTGTCCTTCCCTGAAAAAAACTCTTGTTTAACAAAAACAAACAGAAAAACCACACACCCTCCCCCCTTCCCACCAAAAGTACTATACAAGAAAACTGTAAACAAAATATTAATGATGCCCAAATTTGGCCCAGAGTTGTTTTACCAGATTTCAAAGGCATAACATGAAGTCCCTTTGGAAGAAGTAAATATTTACCTAAAATTTATCAAAGGACAATTCTGGACCAAAAAGGTGGTATAATGGTAGGAAAGAAAACACGAAAGAAAGAGAAGCACAGTTTGAAAGAGAAGGAGAGAGAAGCAGGATGGATGTGGCAAGGCAGAAGATGGTGTATGCAAAAGGAGACATGGGCCTATGTGTATAACACTACTGTTTAAAATGGAAGAGGCTCTCTAATTTCTCACTGAAAAACATGAAAAGAGAAAATGAGGAATGGACCTGCTGCAAAATAACCAAGCAATTCAGCAAACTGTGGAATGAAATTCAGTGAGATAACATAGTCCTAAAGAAAAAGGCAAAAAACCAAAATACAAAACACAAACATTTGAAACAATCTACTAAAACAAACTAAGTAAAATATGTGATCCAAAGGACACAGATAAAAGCTACTAGAGAAGGAGGAAAAATGTTAGCAGACAAAGACAGTGCTAAAGAAGTAAAATGGAAGTCAAGAGAGAGTCTTTCAACAAAGTGGAGGAACAGAAGGAGCCCAAACCCATAGCGCAAAGCAATGTTTGCGAATGGAAAACAGCTCCTTTGAGCAGTAATAGTTACTCTCGAGTTGTAGCCTCTATTCCTCCTCAGTTCATCTTTAAGCCCTTCCAACCTATAGTGGAGCTAGTGTACGGACAAAAACAAGAGATTTATAATGAACAGAGCAGCTGAGATTTGCAGATCAAATCTTCTAATATCAAAAACGTGCTGACAAAGTTTTGCTCTTAAAATGTCCAAATGACAATGGTAACAAAAGACAGCTGGCTTCACATACAGCCTCTTACAGGTCATTTTTTTAATTCTGTGCACACAGAGGACTTTATATTTACTTTTTGCTTTCTTACACCCAGCCTAAAGTTTCCATGTTATCACTCACCTGATGGGCAACATATGCAGTATGAGAAATAATTTGCTTCCCACAAATTTTAAAAGCAGCTGTGGAAGAGGAATCCATGATAATAAAATAAAAGGCTTGATCAGCTAGATTTGATCGTTTCCCAACCTATGCTCACAGCTGCAGAATACAAACCATGTTTTAACATAACTGACATCAAAATTAGTTATTACATAATACTTCTGTTTAATATGAATCGCACATTCTTATCCTAAATGTTATTTTTAATCAAAATTCCGGGAAAATAATTTTGAATAAAACCCACCAGTTTCCTAACACATACAGTTTTGGCAGCAATTGAGCTTTTTATAAATGGGGTCATGTGCTTTAAATGCCTTTTATCATATCCATTATTTGTATGTTTTACTATTTTGTCATTTGTTACATTTACAGAAAATCTGTATTCTTTTCACAGCTATTGTTAACTGAAGAATCCATACCACATTGCATATAGTACCATGACTGACTGGGGAGAGTTATTATTACTAGTATTTACTATAATTCTTCTCATTCACAGGTAGTTACAGAAATAACAACCTATGGCTATCTTTTCTTTCACAGGAAAAGTATAGATTTATTGTTTGTCCATTCTACAGCCTCTTGGCTCACAATCTATCTTAGCAGAAGATACACTGGGCTACCAGCCAGTACCATTCCCCTGCATAGTTCAGACAGAATGTAACCAAACCCAAAGCATTCAGTTCACATTACTCTGTATTTTAAGCAAACTGGATTTTATGTTCTTGAAGATGTAACTTCATCATGCTGGAATGCAGAGTAACCTTTCTCCCATAGGCTGAAGTAGTAAATAGAATGTGAAATAAAGTACTCAGAAATAAATAAAGGGAATGGTAAAAATAAAGAGTCCTGCCAACAACTTTTATCTATCAGTCATGATTGGTCTGAAAAACAAAATCAATGACTGTACTAAATTGGATTAATTTAAATTTACATAATATGTTTTGCTGCAAATAAAAAATCAGTCTAAAATTTTTTTTTACAAGAAAAATAGAAAAAGACACAAGAAAAGTTCATGCTACAAGTGAAAAATTTATGTGAAAAATAATGAAAAAAGAAAACTCAGACACCCTTTAACACTTTACCATGACTGTTAGGAACTGTTAGAGAAATTACTTACCTTTTAAAAGTCATAACAAGATTAGCACAGAGTATTAAGTCAGCTCTTCATTATGGGAGGTACAATTAAAAGCCATTGGTTATAATAAAACAAATTGCTAGACAAAGATGAAGAGTTTCCAGCCCAATATGAAAAGCTAACTCTTACGGGAGTACATTTTAACTCAATATTACAACATGAAGAACAATTCAGAACAATGATATCAAAACATGAGTTACCACCAACAGAAGGAGCCCATTTCTCAGGAACACAGAGCCTGTAGGAAGCTGACCCATAACCTTTAGCATTTATGGGAAAGCACATTGCTCCACTCTGAGAAAAGCATGCAGAATGTGGAACCACCAGCAGAAACCCAAACATACGCAGACACAGAGGACTAAGGTACAGCAGAGGGAATGAGTTTGCCAAGCTGTAATGAAGGAAGCAGAGTATGCAAAGCACAGCAGCTGTTAACAATTTAAAAACTGTATTCCTCACTGTCTCACGAACACCAGGCAGGCCCCTGTTCATGAGGTACTGCACCTACTACACTTACTGCTGGTGAGAAAGTGAATAACTCATACAAGCCTTTCCCTGAAACTTCAGCAGCTTTATGAAGACCACTTATCCACTATGATGTGGGAAAGTGTGGTACTGATGCTTTTTTACTGCATATGATTTATTAGTAATTATATGACCTGAGTTCTGTACAATATATACTGTACAGATGCCATTTGAATGGTCTATGAAATATTTGCCTGCTTTAAACAGATTTCAAATCACATGTGATATGATTTATAACTGTAGGGGTTTGCACAGTGTCTTCTGCCTAAAACACCTTTTATCCTCTAAGAGTGCAGCATATATTATTCAGTGTCTCTAAATAAACAGATTAGAGAAAACTAAACCGTGATTAACAATGTCTCAAGCTGCTGTGATAATACTGTAAAAACTGATTTTGGCTTGTTATTCTAAGCAATATACATAAGGTTAAACTAGGAGCTAATAAAAAAATGCAGTGAAATACATGGTTGATTTCATTAAAAAAACTGCGTTTTCTTCTAACCTGAAGAACAGAGAGAATAGTTTTGATTGAATTAATATGGAATATAAAAAAGAGCTGGTTAAAAAACCATTCACAAGAATGGCTTGGGTTGGAAGGGACCTTAAAGATCATCCAGTTTAAAAAAACAAAAGAGAAGTGCATCTGGAATTGTGTACTTTAGAAAACACTCAATACAATCTGTGAGGATTAAATAATCCTATTACAACATGCAATCTTACTATTTCAAGATTCCATTCCTTTTCAAACAACACTTTTACACTGAGCTGAACACACAAGGTTCTAACATAATGCTTTATGGCCATCTGAATTAGAACGAAAGTCAGTTCAAAACAACAGAATAATTTTTTATTGTTATATTGAGACCACTTCTGAAATGAAAAGTGAGCACAAGGAATTTGATACCAGACATTACTCATTAACACAATTTTTAAAACAAGTACTACTGATGGTGGGATTCAGTTCACTAAAATTTAAATAGGAATAATAAATAATGTAGTATTCCACAAAAGAAATCACTCATTTGGAGTCAGTGGGAAGAAATAAACAAAAAATAATTTGAAGCCAAAATCATTTTAGCAGTAGATTTTTACCTCTTATTAAGTGTAATGCTTGATAGAATGGACACTGAACAAAAGTAAATTTTAAGTCTTGAATGTGTCACTGTCTTCATCCATATATTACTGAGCTCTGAGTTTTTTTCTAGTCACCTACACTTTACATACAGATTTATTTAATTTTGATAATTGTTTCCCAGTAGACTATGAACAGACATACAGAATTCTATGGTCAGATTATGGCTCATCCTAACTACTGCTCAAACAGGACAGTGGAAGTGGATTGATGAATACACTGTAGAAACGTAAGGGCTAAATTGGTTCCTTTTTCAGGAGCAGTAGAAAAAAAATGGTATTATCCAGTATTTGGAACAATATGGAAGGAAAAGGCAAAGGGCAGTTTTCTGGGATTAGCCATCTCTCAATGGAAACTGGCATTGTCCTGGAGAGGTAAAATCAACACATTTATTTCTAGAAGAGGATTCAAAGAAAATTACACACCAACTAAAACTTCAAGCTGAACACCTCACAATGAGAAAACAGGAAGAACTATGATATAGGCAGCAAAAAAAAGGAGACAAAATAGCAAACCACAGTAAGCTAATGGGAAAGCAAACTGGCTACTACAAACTGGCAGTGTAGGCTTCATAGCTGAGAATTAAAAGAAGCAAAGAAGGATTATTTATCTTCAGAGTAATTTTAATGAAATGTTTACCCTTGTATTAGAAAAAAGTATGAGCTGAATTTTGTGTTCTTAAGAAGAGGGGACAGCATGCAGATAATGCTGTATGAGTAACACAGGAAAGATGGCACGTTTCTGTGATACTTTAGGGGCAGTTCAGAGCTTATTCAAGATCATACTGCTTTTTGTTCAGAGAAGCTGCATTAATTATAATACCATAATATGAAGAGATCAAGCATATGCTATAAGCTAAAGCCCATATTAAATCAAGTCATAAACATTATTGCCAAATTTGTGCACAAACTCCACCAGTTATATCTAACTTGTGCCATCAAAATCCAAGTGGGATTTGTAAGACACAAGAAATCTCTAGAAACACTTCACTTGCAAGAAATAAAATGTTCTACTACTTGTATTATAAACTGTGAACAAGATCTTTTATTTGTTTGAATGAAAATCTTAAACATTCTCTAAAAGTCCTGGAAATATGCTCCAGTTTGAGAAGTAGATAGTAAAAACAAAGGCAAAGAGAATGAACTGTATTTCCTAGGAGGTACAAGGGCAAAAAAAACCCTGTTATCCTTGTTGTTTGCCACAGAAATGGTATTTAATTGCCTATTTTCATATAATTTCACACGCTGGCACTTTGACTGAAAAAATCACTTAGCCTTACAAGTATGCATTAGATGCCTGAGTTATATCCTATCTGACCACCAGCATTAAGACTTTTTAAACTCCTTGTCCATTCCAGATTAACCATTTAAGAGGTTGTCAATCTGGTGTCAATCAGATACACAAGTGATGTATAGAAATTCTTCTCTTCAAGTACCTCTAACCCTTGACTAGTACAGTTGACATTTTAAAAAGCTTCATTTCTATTACAAGGATTTTGCTTTTCAATGAAATTTCAACTATTTTCACATTTCTATTTCTTTACCCATCAACAGCCAATTTCAATGCAGCATTAAAACAGTGAAATATCTACATTATTGCAAAAAATTGGAAACTATTTCTTGAATTGCATGACCATCAAAATAAATTTTTAAAATAAATTCTTCATTAGAATGTAGTAAAGTAAAACTGGCAAGTTTAAATGAAACAACATTTAGGACAGATCAATGTTATGTGTGCAACTCATAATTAGTTTGACAAATATGTGCTGTGATTTCACCATAATTATTTTCAGCAGGGTTTCTGCATAAGACAAGATAAGGCTACTTCATTTTAATCTCCCTGCTCAGACTAGTTTCATGTTTTACTTACTAAACATTACTCAAACATTATTCAAACTGTCTTCTAAATGGGTAATTATTTAATTCTTTATAGATTTCTCTGTTGTGCTTGGTTCCACAAAACAAAACACTATAATACATATGACGGAACTTATTTTTGCAAAATCTTTGTGAAGCAGAGGGATGACTTGATTTTAGAAATGGGAAACTGAGACCCAGAGACATCTAGACTAAATTTAACTTGACATGCCTACAGTTGGATTGCAGACATTGGATCCACAGTAGCCATTTATTTCAACTGCATTTGGAGTGCTCAGCATAGAATCACAGAACCGTTTGCATTGGAAAAGACATTAAAGATAATCCAGTTCCAACCCCCTGCCATGGGCAGGGCCACCTTCCACTAGACCAGGCTGCTCAGAGCCCCAAACAACCTGGCCTTTACCAAACAGGAAAGAGTTTCCTTCTAACAACCAATGTAAACCTGCCTTCTTTCAGTTTATAGCCATTTCCCCTTGTCCTATCACTACATGCCCTTGTAAAAAGTCCCTTTCTAGCTCTTGTAGCCCCCTTTAGGTACTGAAAGGTGGCAGAGGTCTTCATGGAGCCTTCTCTCCTCCAGGCTGAACAGCCCCAACTCTCTCAGCCTGTCTTCACAGGAGAGGTGCTCCAGCCCTCTAATCATCTCGTGGCCTTCCCCTGGACTCACTCCAACAGGTCCATGTCCGTCCTGTGCTGGGCCCCCAGTGATGCAGCACTGCAGGTGGGGTCTCAGCAGAGCAGAGCAGAGCAGAGGAGCAGAATCGCCTCCCTCACCTGCTGCCCACACTGCTTTGGATGCAGCCCAGGACACCATTGGCTCTCTGGGCTGGGATCACACACTACCAGCTGTGGTGTGACATGGGCATCACACAATATGTGTCTCAAGAAGGACACACAGAAAATGAGTCCCCCTGACAATGGTGCAAGAAGTTTTTCCAGCATGAAAAATGAAGTCAGCACTAACATGGAAACAGAAAACACGACAGAGGCTTCCTTGGCACCCATTCAGGCCTTCCTGCTACAGCACTGGGCTTTCTGTTTCAGAAGCAGCAGAGGTGGAGTCGCCATTCACCCTACCTGCTACTGCTGGGAAACGCAATTCAGTTTTCTTAATATCTAGCTATTGTCAGTATCTGAATAAATGTTGGTGGGGAAGTGGCAGAGACCAGTTTGGAATTTTTAGCATTACTGCTTCTGCTCCTATCTGCTCCTAGGCCTATGGGCCTCCATCCCTTTGATCCAAGGTCTGTGGAATGAAAAAGCATCTCTCCACTGACGTTTGAAGGAGTCTGACTCAAACTTGTAGGCTAACAAAGCCTAAAATTCCTATTTCTTGCTTACAATCTTATCCTCCTGGAAGCTGACCACACAGGTAACATTCCTTATATTTCTACTAAAGGAGTATGAACACACATAAACAGGAACAAAGCAATCAAAACTTATAAACTCTGTTCTCTGACTTAGTGGCTTCAAAAGCCACCAACAAATGAGCAGTGAACCTTCAGGACCAAAGAGTCAGCAAAAGCCACCACCCATTTTCTTATATTTTTAAAGCATCTTTAAAGTTAAATTTCACCTTTTTCCATTGGTGTTTACCGGAAATTTTGGTTGGAGATTTTGATAGCTATTATAATTCTAAAATCAATTGTTGGACTACTTTTTAAACTATAGAAGCAGGAACAGAATATGTTTCCCTATGTAGTATGACCATCATTTCTGCACTAGCATAACTTCAAAGAAGTTGATTTTAGTTAAACTTAATACTTTCGTTTGAGCTAGGAGCATTAAATTTGAAGGGCTTCAAGTACAAGAGCCAAAACTAGTAAACACAAGTAACAATAGTCTTATATCCAGTGTATATTGTAGTCTCTGATGTATACAATATTCAATCAAAACCTCAGTCTTGCACACTTTAAAGTATAAAACCAAATAGAGCTCTTTTAAGATTCAAACTAGAGAGCAACAACTGTAAGAAAAATAAATCTTCATCTCATGAATCCATCTAAGTAGTAAATATCAGACACTGAACTTACTGCATGAAGAGCTAGATTTCTGCCTCTGAGCTGAGACAGAAACACAGACTATATTCCTCTGAGGAGAATCCTTAAAGTGAAATCAGAATGGTCATGGATGAATAACATGAAGGTTTCAGAAGATTCATAAGCTTTAGAAAGGAGAGACTGGAACCGAACAAATGTTGCACTATACACTATTGTTTAACCCAAGTTAAAAAATTATTTTTGAAAGTAACCAGGAATGCAAATGAAGAAAGAAGATTTGCATTTCGGATTTTGCTTTGAGCCTCAAAGGCTCAATAGGAAAAGATTCCTTTAGTGCTGTCTTGAATTTGGCAGTCTGGACTGCAAGGTCCAGCACAACAGCAACCACCAGGCTCCCCATAGCAGTTATGCACCCGAGAACACAATATTAATTTGGCTGGGCTTGTAGCAGCACTGAATTTTGGGAACTCAAAGATGAGAAAAGAATACAGAAAATACGGTGAATAAGGACATTCATTCTGCCCTCCAGTTCCTAAAAAAATTTTATAACAATTATGCTTATGCTCAGCAAAAAAAGTTCCCATGCTACAAAGCAGCATTTGAAAAATATGAAAAACAGGAAGATAACTTAGGGGGCTCTGATGGGAACCCACTGGCATTTGAGTCATGCATTACTGATACTGACATTGCTGTGAAAATCTAATTTGATTTCCATGTATTCGAATAGACACTGCCCACTAGAGATACATGTAAATTAGATCACATATATGGCATTGTTCATCAGTGATTACTCCAAAAGCTGTAACAGCAGTAGAAGCTTTGTTCTACTTTGATCCATTGCTATTTCAGACTTTTTACAAATTTTTCAATAGATTCTATTACTAAAGCTGACTCTTCAAAGTTAGATTGCTTTGGGAGCTGAACCTAGAGAATAGTTGCACTAAGTGTAATTACTAGTGTAACAGAATGCAAAATAATGTCTGGCTTCTCAAACAAGGTGATTAAAGTAGTAAACAAATTCTAAACTCTGTATGCTGGTGAGAAGCTTAATACTGGATTTAAAAAGAAAACAGTGGTTGTCTAGAAAAAACCCCTCACAGTTATATCTAATCAAGCCAATTTTATTGTCATACAGTCCAAAGTATGGTACAGCACAAAATGGAAAAAACCCCCTTTGCTTTAATGGATTTATTAACACTGAAATAGTGGCAAGACTGACTTTGGAAAATGCAACGGAGTTTAAGGTATAATCAAACAAAATGAAAATGACATTGATAGCTCCTTGATTTGACCTAATTTTTTTCATAAAGAATTGCACATCTCTACCATAAGGCAAGGTGAAATATCTTCCTATTTTGTGGTACAAGAAGGAAGGGGGAAAATTATTTAAAAATGGAAACATAAAGCATTCTCTTGAAAAAAAAGTAGGGAACTTTAAATTCCAAATGGCGAAGGATAGAAATTATTTGCTCTTTCTCTGATAAATGCAGGCCTGGAAAGCATTTTATCATTAAAAAAAACCAATTAAAATATTACAATTTAGTTAAGTTGAATAGATAAGGTTTAAGCCAAAATCTGTAGCATGAAATGAGATGCTGTTCAGAACTCAGTCCTTTTTGACTCTCTTAAATGTTAAATAGTTTTTTGTACATTAACTTAGTGCTTGAATTGAATTTATTAGTACAGAACAAAAGTGCAAAATGTTAATATGAAGGGATAATTTTATTTGGCAGAAGTCACAAGCTAAGTACCATGCACAGAGAAGCTGTAAGTTTAAGAAAAAATTTGCTTCTGTTTTGAATGTATGTAACTAATAACGGATCTAATTTGAGATTCAGCAATGGGTAAACAAAGATAAATAGTATTTAAAGTACAAATATAGCAACAATTCTTGAAGAATTAAAAAAAATTATCTAAGATGTCATTAATCAAAGTTATTAACGTATACTTTGATCAGATTATTGCAAAAACACACTGTCCTTCCTGATGTAACTTGGAAGTTTTGCCATACACTATTCTCATTTGGCAGAGAGAATCCTAGAGAAGATGTTTTGTAATCCTAATCCTAAACTAATCCTAATATCATGAATGAAGAAAGAAGCAGCAAAACTATTTTGTATGAATAAGGAAGATCACTGTTTTTTCATAAATTTTTTGCATTTTAATGTGCCCTGAGGAAACCTTGTTTCTCTAAAAGCAAGAAATTTAATCAATTTTTCTTAAGCCTAGAGTAAGGTGGTACTATTAGCAAATCAAAATGCAATCCTTTAAATGCCAATTGCCAAATAGAAAGCTCTGAGTTCTTGTCCATGTTTGAAAGTAATTTTACTTAAGAACCTCATTTTTCTGTTAGCAACTGCAAAAAAAACCCCAAATGAAAACCACAGAAAACCAGGAGTAGATTGTGCCAACATAGTTGGACAACTCCCAAATGATTATTGGATCCTTATTGGCTCTGTTGTGTTCATTTATTTCTTGGAAATATGTTATTTCAAATTTGAAAGAGCATCTCTACAAAGTATATGGCATTCATAAGGTGACAAGATAAGGAATCTCAATTTAATGCAGTAATTTCTGTTCAATGGCTCAGTATATTTTTGTATGTCAGATGTAATGAACCAAGCTCTCTATCTGCTGGACTTCTGTATGAAATCAGAGAAAAGTACAGGTGACCTGCTTACATTTACCCAATTTGTGCTATGTAGAGCAGATTTACAATAGATATCAACAGTGAACTTAGCATCCTGTACCTAAAACTGAATTCTAGGTTCTATGCTGGTGGTAAACATCTGAAAGCCAGAGCTGCAATTCCTGGTCTTTCAGCACTGTCTTCTATTCAAACTAGCCTAAGCAGAAGGAGAACCAGTCTCGTATAGCTGGCTTTAATTCTGAAGAACAAGATTCAATTATTTACAACATTTTGTAATGTACACTACATAAAATACTTCAACCTAGAGCACTTAAAAATCTTCATGCAGTCTTGGAATGGTCTTCTGAAGTCAACTACCTGTTGCAGGAAATAGTATCTCCTCTTGTTCTCGGAATATTGCTTCTTAATTCCCTGTACTAGTTACTCTGTATTATCGGGTAAGAGAATACTGCTCTCTGTTATGTTAACTAACAATGCTAAATACAAAATTAAATCCCATCAATCAGTATGCAGCCAATACATATTCCAAATCTATCTTTAGGTAAATAGTATTCTGTGTGGGAGAGAGAACTAAAGCACTGTTTTGCAGAGCTTTCACAATAAAAGACTAAGACTAACCACTAAAAGAGTGGTTCTAACCACTCAATGAGGCTAAATAAAACATTTGACAAGCTATGGACCTGAGCATCCTCCACTTTGAAAAACTTAATTTTTTAGAAAGCAGGGAATGGCACTGCAATCATTTTGTTGCCACCATCCTTCCAACAAGCAGAACAATAGGTTTCCTTCATTATGCTTTTAGCCAAACACACAGCGCATGCAAAAGCCAGAGGACAGGGAGAGAGGGAGAAACTGATGCTGCTAGAACGTCTGAGATACAAATGACAATAAAAAATGGTGCCATTGCATAACACTACCTAAGTGTAATTTTATAAATTAGAAGACTATGGACCTTCATTGAATAATATGTTCAATTTAAATTGTGAATGATATTTTTAAGATACAAGCTGATGTCAGAGTACTTTTAAAAATTTAAGTGAAGACAATTTGATTTAATATCTTCAGTAAACTACTACTATTTAAAAATAAATTACTATGTTTTGTAACAAGTGAATAATAAGTAAATTACATATCTATTCTATACATACCATACTGCACAACTGCTAAGCCATTATAAGTCCTAATTAATAATTTAACTCTTAGACTAACCATTTAAGTAGTCCAGCTAACATTCATAAAAATAACAGGCATGAAGCTAACTGGTTTTCATCAAGGGTGAAAAGTGTTATTGCACACTGGGAAATTTAAAGAGAATATGAACTTATATTTTATCATCATACCATTTTAAAGAATTAAAGCTTTACTTCTGCTGACACAGGGAAATCCCTTTTTAAAGAAACTCACTTCAATTTCACTTCACTTTTAGACAAGTGGAATTGTTAAGGGGCTGACTGGGGCTTAGAGGGTGTGTAATACTACTATACTATAATGCTTGGAGCTCAACAAACCTCTCTCGGTACCTAGAAGTAAGTAGAAGTTTCTAAAATTTTTCTGACCTCAAATAGGCATCAATTGACCACATCTGCAGTCCCACTTATGCTACAGGTGACAATAAAAAGGAACAGATGAAAAGAAGCTTTTTCATTTTATTGGACTCTGAGATGCAAAATAGCCTCTACCAGGATGTACTGGGATGTTTTCTATGAGAAAAACAGGCAGCAAATTCTACCTCAAATTGTTCACAATGTAGAATACACAGGTCCCGTTGGCCTTCTGCTGGAAGATCTTTTACTTCTTCAATCAAAGACCTTCTATGTGACAGTGATGCTGGTGATTTTTGTCTTTTCTTTTTATACCTTTTTATATATATATTTATACCCTATCCTTTCACTGTTACCCTCTATACACACTCCTTGTACCCTGCACAAACACTCCTTGTACTTCAGCCCCAGATATTTATAACTCTTGTAGTCTGATATTTAGCTTAGTTTGGGGTCTAGCAAAGCGAAGAAGACCAAACATTCATACTGCCTCCAAACTAGGGGCTCCAACTTTGGATGGAGCCTAGTCTCTGGAACACGGTTTTGTAAACTAGGCTGTAGTCTCATTTGGTGGGGGGGTGTTTCATTATAATAGGGGAAAATTGCTTCATTTGTTAAGTTTCTTATTGGGTTATTTTAAGTAGATACGCTAATTTTGTGAGGTCCATAAAAATCCAGTACGCGTTGTACGGGGCAGGCTCCGGCTGGTCGCTTGCTCCTCGGCATGTTTTCCACCTTTGATGAGTCTGGGTACCTAGGATCCTATTAAAACCGAGGTAAATTGCCTTTTTCCTCTACTGCTGTGTCTGGTTCATATTTTTACTAGCCATTTAAGGCATCAACAGGAAATCCTTGATAGTAGACTGACTTTCCTTTTTGACGATTTGACTTCTGTAAGTGCCAATTAATCCAATTCCAGACCTTTTCTCAACAATTAAAACTGTGAGGAAATTTTTTACTAATGAAACTAATACATCTAATACATCTATTTCCTAAAAAGAGATTTCAAAAATCATTTATATGAGGCTATCTCTTTTTTCTTTCATTACACCTTTGTCAAAAGACACGTTCAGCTGAATTCTTGGCACTGATTCCATTTCTCTTGTCATTGTGTTGCAGATGTCCTTTGAAGGTCCAAAGCTATCTAGTGATGACTCAGATGCAGAAAATTAAGAAGCTCTAAAGATGGTGCTTTAAGAATTTGCTTAAGAAAAATATCTTTTTTGAATAAGACCCACAGAAATATGTGTGGACACAAAAAACAACCTTGAGATCCTAGCAGAAGTGTGGTTCTTTCTTCCCCCCTGGGTATGAGATATCATGCAATACAAGATTACAAATTTTCTTCCCCTGATCAAAACTACTGGAAGGCTTTTGGAGTTGATTTAACAATACTTCAGTTTGGGACATTTTCTATCATATAATTTAGAAGTCAAAATGCTGTTTACTCATAGCAGCCTTTCCCATTTTCCAAATAGAGGATGACATTGAGCATTATTGACACGCATCCTGACATTAAGCTGCATTTTTGAATGAAGAGTCTCTTAAAAAGATAGAAACTAGACTACAACTACTTTATGGACCCCAGAGAACCTCCAATCCCTTCCTGCCTCTTTAAATAGTTACAGTTGCCGCAGACATCTTCAGTTTCAATTGATTTATTCCTTTGGATCTGTCACTGGCTCGATTGTTCTGCCGAAAAATACACAAGGGTGCTAGCCTGCCACCAGAGAATAACGTATCTGTATTTTTTTTATACCTTGCACTCTTTATATCTTGTACTGTGTGTTTTGTGAGCGTGAAATTCTGATCAGCTACTGCATCACAAGATCTGGTTCAGTAGACAGCCAGGGTATTTGCAGTTTAGATATGAAGATCTTCCCTTTGAACAGAGTATAAAGGATGAATTGCTTGCACAGTCTTGCAGTGCCACCTTGATACTTCAGATAGCAGATTCTTTAGTACAAATTGCAAAGCAGTCATAGTTTTGGAGAAGTTTTTGGAATCTGATCAAGCAGGAGACCCATACATGTTGACCAGTCACCAGCTGCAATATACTGGTTTGTATTTCTTTTGAAGACAGTGATCCCTCCATAAAGTGGAGGGAAGGACAAATGGCTGAAGTTGCAGGCAAAGCAAGAAGACTCCAGTTTTTCTGAAAGTGGCTTATTGATTTCATCATCTGTAAGAGCATGTTCATAATTTTTGCTGATATGAACTACGAAATGCCTGTTGATCCATTCCTTTTCCTTAATTTCATACAGATATTCAGAAGAGCAAAGTGAGGATGGCTTCTGTCCTGCACCTGTAAGCACTAAACTTAATTTCTTCCTCCTGTGTTAGCTTAGAAAGAAGCGTCTTTGTATGCACATGAGTGTAGTATAATTTATTTATTCCGTATTGGTGTTCTGATGATAATCGTGACAAAGAAAGTGAGTCTTTCACATAATACAGTGATGAGGCACAATGAACTGCAGAATACGTATCAGGTGTTAGGAACACATGCTTGATTATTTTTAAAATGACTTGTCTCCTGGTAGAGCTAGACAGTAACTACTGATCTATACAGATCTATGACAGAAAAACTGGTAAGCAACTTTCTTCTTAAGAACTGTTCTATTAGATCTTTTGCCTGTTCAGACACTGAAAGTGCGACAAAAGTTTTATTACTAAGGATAAGGAAGTACTAGGAATGATTACTTGAGAAGCTGAAGCTTTTGAGAATAAATTACATACACAACCAACAAGGTACAGGTTAGGGACAAAGTGATTGAGTGAGCTCTTTATGTTTGCATTTTCTTATATTGCTCATGAACAGAACATTCAGATCAGGTCTAGAACCTGGCCCACAGTGTGAGATAGAGCAAACGGTTAACCTCTTAAGGGATCTTGTCAACTTTTAGGGATTCCTTTAAAATACAAAATAAATAACTGTATGTGCTCAAGACTGATTCAGTATAACAGTCCATATTTTTGCTACTCATCCTTTTGTCAATCATAATAATATGGTTAAACCTAATCTTTACACAGCAGGCCATGGAATTAATTTTACAGTATTTTATAAACTTGGTTTTTATCCCATGATGTTGTGAATTCTACTTTATCTTATTTCTTCTTTATTCCCCATTCTAATTACAATTGAAAGTATTTTCATTTTCAATTCTTGTTAAGATGGTACTATACCTCATTACAGAAGACCATCATGAAACTGATATGGAAGTATTTAAAATGTTACATGCATTTTGGCAGGTAGTGACTTGAGCCAGAGCTTTGGGAATTAATAATGAACTTCAGGTATCACAAACCCACCTATATCTAGATAGGCAATTAGCAATCATAACCTGATGGCCATCTTCACAGAGTCCTTCCAGTTTCCCTGTCCGAAAATGGGTCAGACTAACAAGTGAAGTGTTTTGCAGCCTGGACATCTGTAAGTTTGTTATTTTCATTTAATGTAAGAGATAACTAAGGATGGTTTTATCATATAATTTATGCTCATATGCCATGTAGTAGTTGCTTAGCTACTGGATTATACATCATGGTGGTCTCAGACTGGTACAATGATTTTAAAACTACGCTGAACGTGGTTGCAGATTCATCATGCAAAATCTGCCCCCCCAGCTGATTTTTCCCCACTTGTGCACAGTGCAATGCAAAAAAAAAAAAAAAAAGAAAAAAAAGAAAAAAAAAAGAAAATCAAAAAAGTGTGATGGGTGAGCAGGTCGACTGTGTGAGAGAACACGTGCAAAGTATACCTCAGAAACACTATAGGTGGATGAGCACGAAGGGAGTCGAGCCTGGTTGTGCAGTGGGGAAAAGAAAACATTGTTAAAAAGGAGATGGTGGCACAGTAAGGGTCTCAGAAGGTTTTCTGTATAGGTGGTTCCAGCACTGAGATAGTGGCAGGGAGTTCATAAAGTTTCCATGACCAGCTATATCAGAAACTCCAAATTTATGCCATTTAAGGTGGAAGCTTCTTAAAAGAAAAGAAGGAGGAAAAAAAAAAAGAAAAAAAGGTACTGCATTTGAAAAATAATTAAAATCAATGATGAATCTGAAGACAAATATAAATTCTTCCTCCTTTAGATAGCTTACAACACTATTTAAGGACAATAAGGTTTTCTAGAATGAAACTTCATCAATCTGTTTCATTTAAAAGTATTAGTTTAACTCTGCAAGGGGTACAATGTAAAAACCGATAAGAGGCTCTGAATATCTTTATGCATTGACTTACTCAGAACCAGCATTTTGACAAGGGAGGTTTTTCTTCAATCTCACTGTCCCAAAACCCAGAATAACTTGCAAAGTTCAATGACTAATGGCCAGATATAGGTCAGTAGAAATCTGCAGATTATGCCCCTAAGCAATGTAAAGTCTGTGATTCTTGAGGGAGTCTGTCCACTGTCAAGAGCTTTCAGTGCAAACACAAGTTAATTGGTAACACTACAGTTTTACTGATTGCTTAAGATATATTTTGTTTATACAGGATAGTCATTAATCTAAACTATTAATCACTCAGACATAACTCGAGTATTAAAAAAGGACTCTCCAGTAATTTATAGGAAAATCCTTTCTTTGGGTGAAAATATTTCATGTTTCACTGTCTGAAGAAGGAGTAAAAGCAGCCTAATAAATGAAATGTAAAAAGAAATAATTCTTATAAAATAAAAAACATGTCTTGATTTTTTTCTAGGGGTGAAAAAATGAATTATCAGAAGCCTTAGCAAAACTTCCTTTGATGTAACAAACTGTACAGCAGTTTGGATACATTTGTGGTAAAGATGAATCCAGTAAGGATTGCCACACAGGTTATTAGTGACCACTTGCTGATTTAGGTATATGATGGACTGAGCAGAGAACATAGTATTCATAAGAAGTCTTTCAAGAATATTTTTCAGTCTCAAATGTGTATTTAATATTTTTCATTGAAATTAAAAATATCACTTTCAGGGAATTTCTACAGCCACATTGGTCTGTGCTAATTTATGTCTCCATTATATATACAACTTTTATTTTTCTTTCTTGAAAAGTTTTCAAGGAAGGATTAAGCCAAAAATAGAAAATTCCTTCAGACAAATAGCAAGAGTAAAAACCACAGTTTTAGAAATCAACTGTTATTCTTAAAAAGTCTATTTTATAATTATAGAAAAAAAAAAAAGAAAAAAGAAAGATCCTATTCTGACAAAGTAAAAACTGTATCTAGAAATACTGCTTTGCAATCTTTCTAAGAAAGATATGGTGTGCTTCTGCTCAGAACAGGGGTGCAGCTATTCACCTAAGACTTTTGGATGAGGCTCGAATCAAGATGTTCATAAATTATGTCTAGCCATTGTTCCCATGTCTTTAAACAGCATGGAAAAAACCATTAGCCTCGGTTTTACAGGTGAGAATCCAAAAAATGTATGAATAGCAAGAATCATCACAGCATCAGTTTTTAAGTATCAGCAACTAGAAACACAGAAGCAACAATGATCAGAAGGTTTGGAATCATACTCCACAAAGATTTGAAGAACTTTGTTCATCTTGTCTACTCCTCACACCAACCTCCAAGGGGTACACTAGACATTTGTGTACTTTAATCTTCTCTTAGGCAACTACTATAAGTAAATGCTATCACTTTTCTTGTCAAATTATCCTGTAATCTAATTATCCATATTTCCATTAATAATGGAACCATTTAATTTCAGTCTTATTCCAATTAGAATTGAATAACTTTAACTCATATTGTATTTCCTTTTTCATAGCTCCAATTCTATAGAAGCACATGATAATATTCCCCTCAATAACATACCAGCATACAAGTGTACACAATTTTCCTTTATCTCCTAATCTTATTTCAAATTCTTATTTTCTTATTCATACATGTCTGGACTCTCAATGTACCTGTTTAATTTTCTCATAATGATGAAATCAAAGGTATACAGAAGTGCTGTAGTTCCAAAATGACCTAATGTTCTTCTGCAAAGGATTATTCTCACAGCACATGGGGATTGCTATTTATCTTCAATAGGATCATACAAGGTGATTGTTTAATCTGATGCACACTTATAATTTCCTGATCATTTCTACACCACTGCTTTCTTGCTAACTAGTCTCCATTTTTAGGTGTCAGCCTGATTTCAGGATTTTGTAAGTGTAGTGTTCCTGTGCTATTAAAATTAAATGTCAATACTTTTCCAAGATCCTTTGATGTTTCTGCAATCTATCACCTACTCTACTTACATTTTGCTGTCATACATGAACATCAGTGACTGTTTTGTCCAGTTTGAGAGAGGGACTGTTTTGAATGCTACTTGACAACCCCTGCATATTGTGTTAGGTGAAGCTAATGTGCTGCCATTTGGGCTCTTTTCCCTCATGAACATTCAATTTAAGGTGTCAAATTGTCAGTCACAGAAATTCCCCACTGTGAGAAAGATTTTAAAAGCTATTTACACCAACTGAGAACCTCGTTCAAATACTGCAATAGTAATTTGTTTTCAGTCTGAAGGCCTTACTGGCTTGACTCAGCTCTTTACTAAGTGAATGCCAGGATCAAGAATAAAAGCCAAAGAGGCCAAAGGTACTTAAAGTAAGACAGAAAATGTATGCAGGAGACCATAGACTCTGAGAGACACAGGTCTGTATGAAAAGATTAGAATCCTGGCTCCATTTAACATAATCTATTGACAGTGTTTGGCCACTGCTATGAATTCTTGTCAAGGTTTGACCCTGGCTAAATGCCAGGCACCTACGATCACAACAATTCTGAGAACATTTTTCCTGAACAAAACCAGAATCTTTGACTTGGAACCATACTGGTTAAAAGCCACAAAAAATTATTTGGCATATTACTTGGGAACTCTGTACTTAGATTTTTTTTCTCATGGGCTTTCCATATTTTTCTGCAGAAATTAACTTGTATTTAAAATTCACAGCCTGAACAACAAAAAAAAAGTCTTCAAAGCACAGATTGAAGCTGTATTGTTCCGTTGAATTTCAGAGTAATTCCACACTTCCAGAAGGGTATCAGTTTTGGGAGATGAATGAACACCTCAAGAAGAAATGCAAAGCCAAACCTTAGGTCAGGGTAACTTCCTAGTAAATCATTATACATTACTGCTATTAAAAGACATTAAAATTGAAAACTACTCAACACCCAAAATTGCTTAATTAACTAAGTTTTCATGCATTTTTTCAGTGCAACTTTATTTTTAGATATCTGGAAAGCTTTCTAAACTTTTGGTGGCATCTGTGATATTCTGCAGAATTCCAATGTTTCCTACGTATTTCCAACGGCCTTTGAATTTAATCTGAAAACAATGTCTTTGCAATTCATTCTGGAATTAAGGTTCCACCTTAATGGTATTGTCCAATACACAATTGTACAACAGCATTTCATTTTCACTTATGGGGCTGGCCATCAGACACTAAATGCTCCCCCTCCCATACCATTCAATACTTTTGCCACATTGTAGGAGTATCAAAAACCTACATCTAAAACCCTTTCCAAAAGCAATATGGAAAAGATGAAAATTATTTTAAAAATGAACTATTAACAGATCCCTCATTATTTTTTCCCCACTTGTCCACAATTGAGAATTGTCCACTATTTTTTCTTTGATCAGTCATTTGTATATTGTGTTTTAAAATGCTGTCTTATCTAGAATATCCATTATTACTGCATGAATCAGAGCAGCAGTGACAAAGCAGCAAATTTTAGCAATGTGTCCTGCTTGTTTTAAGAAACTTAAAGGCATATGCAGAATATATGGAACATTTCTTTGTTTACTTACTTATGATATTCCTTACCAACTGTCTGACTTCCATCATGTAGGGTATGGTCATGAAGTAACAGATAAAGTGACACGGAGGAACAGGACAATTTCATGAAAACTAATGTTGTCATGCTGTCATGGCTAATGTAGTGACAGCTTTTAATTTGAAATCTTTTCCCATGTGACATTCTGTGAAATAATGTATGATTAGAAGATCTTTTAAATAGTACAATGTTTCATGGCATATTTTATTTTCAGGCTTTACATTAATTCTTAAGTGCTAAATAATGAATTTACAAATGAGCAGTCTAAAATAAAGGAACTTGCTTTATCTTAGTTGTGGTACCACCAAATCTAAAATATGACATGGTTTATTTCCCCCAAAACTTGATTACCTGAAAGATTTGCCAGGAAAAAGATACTGCCCTTTAATCAAATTTATTTTATAAAAAGCTGCAATATATTAGCAGCTCAATTTTCTTGTGTTTGACCTGCAAAAGATTACAAACTCAAGAATTTCTACTCAACAATAAGCAGTAATGAACTTTATGTCAGATACAAAGCTGTATAAGCAAAAGCACCCAAAAGGGGCAAAAATTATAAAATAATTTTCATTACAAAAATTATCTTGCACTGTATAACTTTACTGGATTATACGTTAGAATGATAGTGCTGCGAATGACAACAATCATAGTGTATGGAAGCCAGAGGGGACACGAATCTAAAGAAATTATTGAGAGACCCTTCAGGGGACAGATGTGCAAAGGGATAAAGCGTTACTAACTCTCACATCTACTCTGCTACAGGTTTTTTCCTAATTTTCATTATACACAAAATTATACAGCTTAAAGACATTTCTATATAGAACTGCTGAAAAGCTGTTCTTAATTTATGAGATGAACCACTAAACAAGAGGTATTGCTGTCTGTATTGCAATGTTGGATTTGACTTGTTTTATTAAATATGTCTGTGAAAAATGAGTGACTTTATAGGGTGGCATGCCCGATATACTAGATCCTAATTCTCTTTTCAAAACTTTTCTTCATTAAAGAACAAATGTGACACATAAGAAATATACAGCAGAATTTTTTGCATTAGTCTGCTAAAGAAACAAGCACCAAAATTTGCATAGCTGTCATTCAACCAAATACTGACCTATTTTGTGAGATAAAATAGGGACCCAAAAAGACCAATGGCAAAGACAGAGGTACATGTGAACCTATATGCTTTTGGGTTACCTTTTATCAGCCATAGTTTTTGGTTCAGGTAAGACTATCAATCACTGGCAGAAGGTATTTTTATCCTTTAAATTAAGGGTATCTGTTTTATTCATTGCCAAGTTTAATATTCAGGAAACTTTTAGATACGCAACTTTGATTTTGGAAAGGGATTTTTTTTAGTTTCTGTAAAGTCAAGCAATTTGATTAGCATTCATTAAAATGCAGTAGATATTCTTTTAAACAAACTCTGTCAATCAGGTCAGGTTTGTCACATACATTAAAATGAAACCCCAGCTAGAAAAGAAAGAAAACACAAAGGGAAAAATAGAGAGAGAAAGGAAAATATGGGGATGAAAGGACAAACCAATCAGATTTGGTGTTACCAGCCAGCAGAAGTTTTAAAAATAATCAGATCACCGAGTGAAATCGTACATTTACTCGGAGAGAGCATCCTTTGACATTGCCTTCTGGGTGATCTCTGAGCTCCTCCAGCTTTCGATGGAGCTACATGTAAACATCAGAAAATGAATTGAAGAAAAGCAACCTGTTCTCTTGTCACTTTTTTTTTCCTTCATTTTTCTTTTGTTCTTTGGTTTTTGTGTTTTGTTTTATTTTGTTTTTAATAAATCATAGCATAATGCATTTCTCACTGCCTCTGCCAAAACATTTCAAGATATCAAAGTGCTTTGAACAACATAGACATACAAGTTCAGTAAACTTGGAATCTGGAAGCAAGGTATCTTTACTTAACATGGCTCTTTTTCACAGGGAAAAAAAATCAAGGGAACGATAATTCTAAAGCTACTGAATCTCTGCTACATTATTTATTTATTTATTTATTTGCGTATTTATTGGTAAGGCTGTGTTCTAGAATTTATTTCCACCAAAATAATTCCTAGAGGTAAATTTTCATGTTTGGGAACCTCAGTTAGGATTTCCCATTTTCTATAAGGAAGGTTTACTGTCTACATATATGTATTTCAGGTCATGGAATTAAATCCTGGGAAAACAGATAAAGAAATATTAATCCAAAATGAGCTATCAATGGGTTTTCATAATAATAGGTGAAACCCACCATCTAAATAAGCTATGTCTGCTGCATATGTGCATGCATTATGCATCTAGCATTGTATGGGATGATCCATGCCTTAAAATGCACGGATCGCTGCAATTACATACAGAATTTTCAAAAATAGCATAGAAACTGTGGCTGCCTTGTATTTTCCTCCATTTGAATTCAGTGGTCCTAAATGTTTCCCACTGAAATAGGGCCTCATTCATGTACACTGCTCTTCGCATCTACACTGTAATTAAAACAACTTCTCAAATCACAAGATGAAAAGATAAAGCCTCACAGACAGTGAGGAATGCTACAGATGCCTCTAGCTAGAACTTGTATAAACAAGTAGCAACTGGCTTCTTTTTCTATGCTGAGATCAATTTAAATGGTGGCATTACCAGAAAGAGGTGCATAATTAATCCTTTCCCTCCCCTTCTTTGTGCTCAGTGAAATAACATTTTCACAAAGAGCAGCTGTAGAACAGGGTTAGAGAACAGAGAGGATGGCTTGTCCTGGAACAAATGCAATACACTTACACACAAAACCAAAACCAAAACAAAAGATCACAAACCAAGGAGGCAGGAAAGGCAAAGAGTATGCAGAAGAAAATAGAAATAATTAGTGGTTGAGAAGGTGCTAAAAGGAAATAAAGTAGGAAAAAAGTGAAAAATTGGATAGCTGAAATAGAGGCAACTCTTGAGATGCAACCTACAGAAAATGGCTTGGACTGCATATGATCAGCGTCTTGGTTCAAAACCATTTATCAGGGTGTAACACTATGTATGGTGGGTACTGGTTTAGATATCTGCCTGTTCTGTTAAGCAATCTAAATATTTATATATGTTTATACAAACATTAAAAGGCAGAAGATACTAACCATCCACAAAACAGTGACTCCATTCTTATTAGTCTTATGTGAATCTCTTTCATTTAATCTTTATCTACTTTGATTTTTTTTTCTAATTTAAAGGCTATATATATACAAAATATTCAACTCTCTTGTAATGGTCTTTTGCAGAATTAAATGCAAAAAGTGTGAACATTATAAAAGTTTAATTATGTTTCAAGATGGGAAGCAGTAATTTGAAAATGAGTAAATCACTTCTCCAGGTAACAGGCAGTTAGTTATAAGACAACAAACAATGTAGATCAGAGAAGTGATTTAATCATGGTCACCAAATTACAAGCACTTTTAAAAAGCTGTCACTCTCTTACTTCTGGTGACATCCAAAGCTACTTAACTGGCAGCCTGCCTTCAATACGTTGTTCTATGTGTAGCACAGAAACAAACAAAATGTGACCCAACAGCAATAAGAATACTGAAATAAAAATGATGAGATGGTGAGAAATGGAAAAGCCCCTTCCCTCCCTCCCCACACCTCCCCCTTCAAAAGGAAAAGTGTAGGCTATAGAAGAAAACTTGCAAAATAAATGTTAGAAACATATTTACTTTGAGGGATCCAACTCTACTAGCAACTCCTTTGCTTTCATCCGGCCGTCTAATTTGCTACAATGGGGGAAGATGGGTAAAAAAGACAGAAGAATAAAGAAAAAGTGAACTTAAAAAAATTTCCACACAATCAGTTAGCAGTACATGCAAGACATCAATTTGACTCTCTGAGACACCTCTAGAGGACAAAGACACAGACTCTAATTTCTGGAATAAATGACGCTTTATCATGGCATTTTAAACTTGCTTTGTTGATCACTTCTTTCTCAGTATATTACCAATCTGGCACATATGTTGCATGCTAAATTCACTAACATTTTTGAAAGAATACATGTTACTTATCTGATTTGCATATTAAGAATAATGAAGTTCTAAAACTCTTACTGAAGAAAAAAACACCCTATACCTATACAAATCATACGAACAGAGTATGCTATAGAACTGGGAGCCTGCAAGTATCATGAGTGATACCTGACAAAATGCAATACAATTCCTATTGACCCAGGCCTAGAGATTTTAGCCACTGCTATCAAGATTCCCAGTTAAAAATTATGCTGCCCAACCAGAAAATTTTAATGCCAGACCAACATTAGATTTTTAAATATTTGAATACATCATGTATATGATCCCAAACATCTCCTATCTGATTATTTTCCTTTATTATATATGTTTTTTCCTAGATGATGAAGAGGATGGAAGAAACAAATAAGGTAGCCGCTCAAAAGGCTTTATACTGTTAGAAGCATGTAAAATAAAACATTCAGTTACAGCAAAAGTTCTTTTCAGAATTACTTAATCTGGTAAATAAACCTCTTTTACTGATAAAGTGAACATGTGTCATTTGAAGTAGAAAGGAAGAAGACAATAAAAATTACTTTAGCAACAACCTACTAGTCTGGGCCAAGACTGAACTGAAAGTTTTTATTATCTTAAGTAAAACAAAATCCCACACAGCTGAGATGAATGCTTTCAAATCACACTGTCATTTCTTTAAGAAATCTCAGCAAGGAAGCCAAAGATTGAATGAACTATGGAAATTCAACTATGCTTTATGGTCTATGGAGCACACTAGCAAGGCACAAGTTAAATTGTCCTGTTTTTTTTTTACCTGACCCATGCAAAACAGAAATTCCTATTCAAAAAACAATCAACTGAATGTTTTGGTTTTTTACTTGTACTTGATGCAACTAAACAACATCTTAACGATCTAAGTATTTAGTTCTGATAGAACGTCCAGTAGCAAAATATACTGGAAACATTTATGTTAATTGTTGTTTTCTTTCCCTGGTCTTATGGCATTAAAATAGCATCTGATTTGAACTCTCAAGTGAAACACCCACATTACTGTTATCATAGGACTCCAAGTAAATCTCCAATCAATTCTAGTGTACAGACCAAGAAGAAATCGTCATTTTAAATAAACTATGTCTCCTTTAGAAGACACATTCAATTAAAATATATGCAGTTGTAATTGAGTTACTATGTAGTAGCCATGTATTTCCTAATTGAGAAAATAAAATGGTCTCAATTTGGAAAAAGATCCTTATCTGAACAGAAAACATCATGAGTTAGAGCAAAGATGTTTTCCCCAATATTCTGGCTGAAGTACTACCAGTCCCAGAGAATAAGACATAATTGAGTAGAATGTCAATTCATTTTACCAATATGAAACTTTTAAAATAAAGAATAGATTTAGTTTTGTTTGGAAAACGAGAATAGGAAAAAATAAATTCTTATAATCTCATATAATGACATGGAACTAGGGCACTAAGAAAAGTGCTACATAACACAGAAACTTGAGGAAAAGTTGTGACAATAATATGCATTGCCCCTCAGGAAAAAATTTTTTCTTGTATTACTCACCAGTGTGGGTATTGAGGATGCTCAAGTTGTTCTGAAGGTTTAGGATTCAGCCAGAAATGAGAGTGGAGATATTACTGGTACATATAACTAGTATTATTTAGTCTTTCTTTCTTCAAAATATATATATATAAATACATCCACAATGTGTACACTGTGAGCAATGAAGTTCAAAATGCTTGGATATATAAATTAAAAGGAGATAGTCTAAGTTCAAGTCTTGTTTTATATCCATGTCACAGTTAATATACATGACAACATGTCTTCTACAGGAACATTGCAGAGTGCAACTTGAATGCTTCTCAAAGGATGAATCAGAATTACATAAGTATTCCACAAACTATACTACATCTGTTCTGGGAATTAAATAGGGTATTACCAAGCAAGCAAGGGACAGCAGGAATAAAAACCCCGTATTTTTTTCATGGCAAACACCACAAAAATGAATTCAGGTATATCCTGATCTTTCTCTGGTCAACTGTAGGGTGATCTAGAAGTTCCAATTCAGAACATGGCATGGATTATACATTCCTTGTTTTTCAGAAACTCCGCTAGACACAAGAACCCCATCATGGATGAGCACTGATAGCTAGAGGAGATTATGATGAAAGATGTGTGTAAGTGGTCTAAATCAAAAGTATCTATACCACAACACAAGCTAAATAAGTGGATTAAGAGATGAGGCAGGAGCAACACCAAGTAGTCATGGGCAAAATGTTACGAAATAAGAAGGGTGCTGTGTAGGGAACATTCCAGGAAACTAGGAGTGTATAATGCACTGACAGTTTATAAATGCATTATATTTACATCCCTTTCTTATTCACAATGGAGTAACAGCAGGAGTTAATAGGTAAAAGTTAGCCATAGCCATCCCTGTCTTGATATCTGAAGAACAAGGTGTAGTTACAGTTGAAGTAGAATGAGATAAGGATGCCAGTGGAAGAAAACTTTGGAAGCAAAGAAACCAGAACCAAACAGTGAGCAAAGAGGAATGCTCAAATATGATTAATGGATTTGTTAGAAGATGAGTGAACAGAAAATGCTGTCTAAGGAGAAGTTTCACATACGGTTTCAATGTTATTCCACTACGTTCTACTTAATAGAGCACATGAGAAATGTACTTGCTTATCTTCATCCTTGATTTTACTCCAGAAAAAAGAATTTAGAAGACCTAACCTTAAATACATGTCTAATGTATCTAATCTATCAGTTATACTTGTCAAAAAGAAAGAATAGTTCTGAACAGTCAGCTAATCTGAGACCCTGCCTTTCGTCGGATTTATTTAAAGGAAGAGTTCCACTACAAGAGAAACAGCCTCAAACATTTAACACTATCCATCTTAAACTCCTTCCCCTTTCTGATAATATACTCTATTTGTGCTACTCTAAAGTTTCCCTGCTTACACTCTGACTAAGAAATTGGAATTTTGCAGGACCTAAATCTTTCAGAAACACGTTTTCCCATCCACATTCACCAAAAAGCCAAACCTCTGTCAGACTTTTTTCCAGAATTCTGGGCAGCACATGAATCGCTCATAATGACAACACCTTTTTGATATCATTAAATGACTTAAACCTCAAATTGAATAAATGCAAAATTCACAATGGAAATTTTTTACTGTAGTAGTTAAAAAATATGCCAAGCACCTTATTTGATGACCTGGTCACACCACGTTGGAATCATGATAATCAAAAGTAAGAGATTATACTACACAGCATCCAAATCAAGTTCATATTATTTGCTGTACACATAAAAAAACCATAACTGTTCTCCCATTTGATTACTACTGCAGAGATTAACGATGAATGGTGAGTAAAGAAAACTATTAATATAACTTGTGGATCATCACTGGGTCTACAAAGAGATGTTTCGGCAGGTACGATACACCACATCCCTGACAACTGTGCTGACAAACATTTTCTGTTTCCTTCCACAAAAATAGTCCCTGTCAGTTTCTAGCCATGGCTTCTTATTGCATTTAGCTCTAAGTTCCTTTGTGCTTCTAACCCAGTTGCCTTAAGGCATGTGCAACACAATGGCGTGAATATCCTCTACTGAATCCTAAACCATGAAACTTGCTTACATCATATTTGTCAATGTTAGTGCACATGCTGTTAATAAATATTCATGAAGTTGTTCCTTTTTAACCAAGTTGTTGGATGTGAAACACTGACACTCATAAGTTTGTACATGCTATGAGAAAATAAGACCTCCCTTGTTTTTTCAGTTTTACTTGCTATTACTTCTTTCCAATTACTTTTTTATCTCAAAGTGCAGGGCATCATGCTGAGAAAAGAATGATCAGTTTTGGAAATCTAGAGCAAAACTGCGCATGTGATGCTCCTATTTTGGTTCATTTCCTTCAGCAGAAATCCACAATGGACCCCGAGTCTGCTTTTTTCCCCCCCAAAGGCCATTCAAATAATCAAGGCAAAATATAGATGAAAAACAATGGGATAAGCTCCAGTCTAGCTTAAAGAAGTGTTTTGTGATTCATTGAAAAGGTAGGTGGATATATTAAAAAATCAGTAATATTATCCTAACGATAAATGCATTAAGAAGATAAAAAAAACCAACAACCCATAACAGAAAAGAAACTAAATATGAATCAGCATGTATTCAAACATCCCTCTCATGAAGGGGCTTTGAAAGAATACTACATATAAAGAACAGGGATACCCAGAAGCCATCAGAAATTTGTTATCAAAAGCTTGGAGATTTCACCAGTTGATATAGTGTGTTCAACTAGAGAACGGGGCCCAGTTGATGAAGCGAAACTACAAAGGCTATTCTATGCATATTATTATACCACTGTGTTCCAAATAAATGTTCTTGAAATCTCTCACACAAGTCCTCACACAGTTCGTATTAACAGAGAACCATATCTCAGAACTATAACCCTACTGGCAATGATTTCCCATCAGTCAGCCAGGAACAAAAATTTTTATGTATTGGCCAGATCACGTAAGGAAATTGAATCCAAAGGAGAGATTTAAGCTTATGAAGATGGAAAATGCATTTTCTGACCCTCAAGAATATTCATCCAAGGTCAAGGTACATAACAAACTGGAAAAAAGGGAAGGGTAGTGACATCCAATTAAAAAAAAAAAGGAATAAACTGAAAATATTTGATGACTGGCAAGAAGCAATTTTAATTAGTGAAGCAATTACATACTACTTGTAAACAAGTTTGATGCTGGGGATATATATGACATATATCTCATATGACATTATATATTATATAGTATATAGTATATGTTACATATATAATATATATTTTTAATATATATATTATATAATAAAATGCTGGTCTAGGTGGCATTTTTTACAACCCTTACTTGCCTAAACAACAGCGAAAAATTCTGATACAGAAATTGGAACTCCAACTTAATTCTCTTCTCTGGTAAGAACAATGTTCTACATCAAGTGAGCAGCTTCTACTCTAACAAAGAGCTTAATATATTTTTAATATTGCAGCAAATCAATTTCTTTTAAGTTAAAAAATGCATTATGTATAACTTCTACATCCATGCATAAAAATAGATTTGCACTTGAAAGTATTTTTACTTCTGCAGTTTTATGCCAGACAAACACCAATTAGAGGAGGCCTCCCAAATAAATGGGGAGTTTTTAAAGAAAAGGGAATACAGGCTCCTATAACAATGACATACTTTTTCAACCAATAAACATATTCACGCCTTGCATTCTACTGCAGTATGGCATAAAAGTTTTATTAAGGTTGCTGCACTTCTTGATAACATTAAACCTACAAAAGCATAATGTATGTGAATGCTAATGAAGGCCAATAAAACATCATTATCCTATCATCACAAGTTTTGTTCACACTACCCACATTTTTTTTATTCAAATGGGCACTACTACTCACATTGCTCCTTGTGCAGATGGGGGAATAAACATAGTGCAGGTGGAACAAGCAGTGGTAAAAAGTACTGCAATTTTCTTGCTGTTTTCAAGCTGGGGTCATCATTAGATCAAATGTTTTGTTAATACACATAATGGAAAAGATAATATAACCGTGTCCTTATACAAGGGACTTTGTACACTAGTTATTTTACACCAACATGTGTCAGCCCAGTTCTTTAAAAATATCTATTGACTTCAGTGAAATTTAATGTTCAGAAATCAGATCTAAAAGTTGGTAGGTAAAACGCATAGCCAGGGCAAGACAGACTACAATAAATAAAAACATAGTATGCCTCTATTTGTACTGACTTAATGCCCTAAATCTCATTTAAACTGGAGATCAGGGCATATGAGAATGGGGTCCTTGCTGTCACTATGCAGGAACAGTTGAACAACTCTCCTGTCACACAGCTGAAGATTTGCAAACCCTTCTGCCTGCTCAATGCTGTCTTTCTTCCAGTTCTTCCTGACCACAGTCCTTCCTTTTCTCATAATCCTATTGCTGCCTCCTGCATCCAAGCTACCTCCTACCCTTCTTCAAACACTCCATGTCCTGCTGCCTCATCACTCAAGAGTCACAAATACTGCTTCAGTCTATATCAAACCTTTATCACTCAACCTTTACACTGAATTTCTCCTCAATTCAATACTTTCAATCCTCTCATTTCAGACCCATTTGAACATTTTTTCATTGTCTGCTGGCACATTTTGCTCCTCACCTATGCCTGCAGCCTCACTGATTCTCTTGCTTTTCCCACAAAGGAAAGCAGAGTTTGCACCTCATGCTCCTGGTAGAGTTTTTCAAAACCCAAACACCTGTCACAAATATCAGAAATCTGTCTTGGCAAGCAGGAAAGGTCATATTTAAGGGAAAAAAAAAAATCCTAGTTCTAGGTGGTGAAGTTTTGTATTCTTTTCATATACCTTTCCCAAACTAACAAATCAGTTCTGAATGTGCTGCTATTTTGCCTTGCTGTCCTAAGCTGAACTTAAGTTTTAAAAGCTGCTGTAGATATAGGGTTATAGAACATGTAGTGGAGGACACTGTCCTTTAAACATTTTTAGACACTAAACTAGCTCCTATCAAAGATACCTTGGAGGTCACAGTGACAACTGTTGTACCAATGAAGTCACTTAGAAGTGACCTGATGGTGGGACACATAGACTATAAAGCAAACTGGCTCTCTGGTAGGGTTGTAAAGCAAATATTTGCTCTCTTTGACAACTTCTAGCACCAAAATTAAGGGAGAGATGTTGGCATTGGGGCTCAGTGTAACAAGGAAGATATCGTCTTTCTGAAAACAGATGGGGAAGTGGGACTTCTAAGGGAAGAGGACAAGTGCATTTAAGGTTTATTCTCAAATATCTTTAACAGCTTGTATTTCATCCTTTTGACTAGAGAGGGCTGTGTTTGGAAAACCTGTGTAAACACATTTTGTCACATGTATTTCCTCACATTTAAACATTCAGAGAAATTCAGCTATGAAAGGGGAGCGGAAGGGTTGGTAAGGATATTGGAAAAGGGTGTATCCACTAAAGCCACAGGAAACAAGGCAGTGAGAGGACAACCTCAGAAGATTAAGTTAAGGTGGAAAGATCTGGTATTCAATTCACTTTGCAGAAACTTAAAACAATATGACCTTTAAGTGACCAAGTACTAACAATAACCTGGGACATGGCCAAGGTCAATCTTTGTCCATACTGACAGTGCTGTTGAGTGAAACTATTGTCCAATGACTACAAACTCCAAAAAGCAAACACCGTGTTGCAAAGAACTGCCACGCAAACACATAAGAATTCCTTGCTCAAAGGCGCTCCTCACATTTTGAAAAACTATATATAAAAAAAAAACCAGTCTTAAAAAATAAACTGCAATGGATGGTGCAAATTTGAAAAAAGCCAGCAGCTGGTTTGAAATCTTTCCAAACCTGTTACTGTTTCTTACAGAACAATTTCCATAAATCTGCTGTAGGGTAATCAAATGGGAGGCCCTGTTTCCAACACAGGCATTGGAGAGAAGTACGTTCCAAATATAAGCGCTTTGAAGGTCTCACCTTGAGGATCCCTATTTTCTCCTAGACTTTTTCCATATAGACTTTCAGAGACTTTTTCCACTATTGTTGGAGTTTAAATAAAAAGCAACATACTGAAATGTATGTAGGTTTCAGTAAATGTAAATCTCAGTAAATGCCTACAGAAATTCACGTCCAATAACATGCAATGATGGTGTGAAAGCAATCAGAAATAACCACTTCCTTTCAAGTAAACATACTGTTGAAACCTCATTGAAAAAATCAAATTCTACCCTATTCATAAATGCCCCTTATAAAGAAATAATATTCATTTTGCCTTTTAAAATAAAACTAAATTGGTGAGCAAAATAGGGTCAATTAATTTCAGATATTAAATTTTGAGTGTAATAAAAATGGGGATGCATTTGGAAAATCGTCATTACTAATAATCATCACAACATATTCTAACACCTAATCTTGAGGCATCCGTGAATGGCACAGAATCTTCATGGTCATAGAATTTTGAACTTGTATTTTAACATATCATCAGAACTTTGTCATATTTTGTTCTGCTACAGCTTATTAATTTTACAAAGGCAGAAGTGTAGAAAAAAATTAAATACTATTTTCTTACACAATCTCTTCAAGGAGCAAACAGAATGAGTTAAACTGATTTCTTATGTTCAAAATGGGACAATTCCCTGAAGCACTATAGTGCCTTCTCCCTTTTCCTGCTGTAGAAAATCAAAACAAGGAGGATGATCTTTGATTAATATTTTACTAAACAAAAAGTGGTTCAATTAAATAAAAAATTTCACAGGCAATGCACTTGGCACATACTAAATACTCCTTGCAGATCCAGAATACAGAACTGGATAAGCACTGACCTAAGGGTCACATTGCTTTATTTACAAAATAAAGGGCTTCTAACATCCACGTGAGAAAGAAGATAATTAGAGGGGTACGCAGACAGAACAAGTGATTGCGACAAATGGTCTTTTGATTCTAAAAAACATTACCTTTTCCATCATATCTTTTCCCCTCATTTCCTAGCACTGTTTGTTGATGCTTTGGTGTTTAGTAACTGATACTATTTAACAGGACTATTTAATGGAATGAAGTTGGTATGTTAGGGACTACAATAACGTTTTTGAATTTCCCCAGATAAATTGACTTCATCTAACTGCTTATTGATTAGTGTTCAAGTACTCTAAAGTGTCATTTATTGCACTTAGAATAGATAGAGTATGACCACAATCAAAGGAGTATAGCAGCATTGATATAGTGCATGCATCTTCCTCTGGTATGGTGGCACAGTGCACATTAGGCTGTAAACACGTGCACAGATTTTTATTTTTTTAAATGAATTGTCCTGAGGAATAGAGAGGCACAGAATGAGGATTACACACAGCAATAGGTAGAAGTGAGAACATTGGCCACATAACCAAGTCCTTCTTTTCCAGCCAAAAAATAAAGCATGAGAACTTGGCAGAAGAATGCCAAAGAAAAAGCAGCACCTTGTACATTTTTCTCAAAACTTTCTGGGGAAATACTTGTTAAATACAGCTACAGTTCAAAAATGTGCATAATCAAGATGATGTAAGAATCTATTTGACGAATGAAATTCTCAATTTCTGATAGAAATTGCTCAGGCCAAGTCCGAAAAGAAAATGTCTTGTATTTTCTGTCTTGAAAAAAAAAAAAGAAAAGAATGACTAGATTCACATTTAATGCATTGTTGCAGATGTAACAGTAACACAATTCTGAGAACTACCTTTTGTAAAAGAGGAAGCTAATTCGCTTGGGTAAAAGGGATACCAGAAACAAGACCTTGATAAGAAGAAGTTATTAAAATTTCTCAAAATTGAGATAAGGTTTATGTCTCCTGTGCCTTGTGGAAAGCATTTTTAAGGTGCCATGCAGAATGATGGCACACACATACTCTAGAGTTAATGGTCTGCAGGAGCCTTACAATGGGTTCAATCTGTTATTTAGATAAACAACTAACTTTTTGGACAGTTGATTTTGTTATCAAATCAGATCAAGAATGACTTTGCAGTTTTATACTATAATGAAATTGCCTGATTTCTTGACTACATGAAGTTGGATTTCCTCTCACAGGAGAAGTGTTTTTAACATGGATGCCACAGATCCAAAGTGAACAGGTGCTCAATTAAAACAAGACTTATTTTGAAAAATATACTTTTCTGTATCAACAGACAAAAGTTTTATCCACCAGAGACAAATGATGACCTTTCATCAGCCTTTTGCAAAAGTACCACTCTAACTTCGACTGTCAAAAACCATTATTGAAATATTTTGACACTGGTTTTTTGAGTGGAGAAGAACAAAACAACATGCCAAGAAGGTTACTAGTTCTAGACAGAGAGCCTGGCAGACATGAAAATAAAAGATACTATTTTGTCTAAGTTAGAAACTGTTAAGTAGAAAATGCAGTTAAAGGAATTCAAAACAAAGAGTAAAAGTCTCCTTAAACATACAAACCGAGAAAGAGAAAGGAGAAATGCTATCACTGAGGTTGGGAAGACATCAGTGATAAACTGGGTAATGAAAAATAACACCTTGCACGACTTTTGATTGGGGATGGTAATACATGATACAGGAATAAAAGCATAGTAAACAATGAGAATTAATATAATTACATTTGATGAGGCAACTGCTTCTACAAACAGATGAAATGTAGGACGGGAACATACAGAAGTAAAACCAGAATTGTTAGAAGGGCAAGAAAATTGCTAGTTGGAAAGTAATTATATTTTGCTGAAAGAGGAACAGGTGAAAGAGAAATTTGCAACTGATGTAGAAACTGACCTTATCTAGTATTTCCAATAATGCTTTTGACACAAACTTTAGGAGTGCTCTCAGATAAATATGAGAGGCATCATCATTACAGAATATTAAAGTAATCTTATCAGCAGGTATTTAATAAGAATTAAGAGTGTTGTAAGAGAAATGGAGCGAAATTTAACACAAAGTTCTGAACTAATAAAGCTCTTTGCAATATGCACAAGGACTTACCAGTTGCAAAAAAGACAGAGATTATAAGTCCATTTTACAAAACACTGATAATATCTGCTACAAACAAATATATTGTTTTGATCATGCAAGGAAGTTGAAATCTACAACAAATGCATGAAAAGACTTTGGAATGAGTTTTTTTAAAGAATAAAAATAAGCAAACTTGACTTAATAAATTGATGAAAATGAAATCTGAGAATTTTTATCCATCCCCTTTGTTTGTCTGGCTGAGGAATTAATACAAGAAAAGACTGGCCTATTTAAGTTAAAAGCCAAAAAGGCAACAGAGCGCAGATTGACCAACGAGATAGTGAGGTTCTAAAACACAGACAGTTGTGCAGAAGGGAAAACCACTTTTGTTCTGCCAGTCTTTAATGGCGTCACATATTACAATGTTAAATAATATTATAGATTGCTCAAAATAGGAGTTAAGATCATAGAACCAGTAGGTGCCATTTACTTCCAACTCCTCTATTTCCTAAAACCCTTTTCAAAGGTGAAACTGGACTTCAGGGACTGTTAGAACATTTGCTAAAGAACCTACCACTTGAAGGGAATTGCATATTTACATAATGAGAAAAGCAATATCTGTGCTTCAGATTCTAGCTTCTCTCTCACATCTTGCATCAGATAGATACTACTTCTGCAATGGAACCAGCAAAATTTTGCTGCAGATGACACATTGCTCATAGGAACACACATGCCTTGAAAGAGCTTTGTTAGTCTAAATATCAGTTTTGGCTCCTGTGAACACATAACTGCCTGCTGGTGCTAGATTACCTTCAGTTGCCTGTTGTGCTGGCTTTGGCTGGGGTAGAGCTAATCTTCTTCACAGTTGCTGGTATGGGGATTTGGATTTGTGCTGGAAATATGGTTGACAATATAGAGGTGGTTTTGCTATTGCTGTGCAGTTCTTGCAACACCATCAAAGCCTTTTCTGCTACTCACCCCACCAGCAAGAGCGCTGGGTGTACATAAGGAGTTGTGATGGGACACAGCTGGGACAGCTGACCCCAACCAGAAGGATATCCCACACAGTATGGGGTCATGCTCAGCATGTAAGGCTGGGGGAAGAAGGAAGGTGGGGACATTTGGAATGATGGTGGTTGTCTTACCAAATAATTGTTACGTGTGATGGAGCCCTGCTCTCCTGAAGAAAGCTGATAATCCCATGCCTGCCCATGGGATGCAGTGAATTAATTCCTTGTTTTGCTTTGCTTGTGTGTGCTTTTGCTTTCCTTATTAAACTGTCTTTACCTCAACCCACGAGTTTTCTCACTTCTACTCTTCTGATTCTCTCCCCCATCCCACTGGTGGGGGGGCAGAGTGAGCAGCTGCACGGGGCTTGGTTGTCAGCTGGGGTTAAAGCACAACAGTCTTTGAGATAATGACAGATTTGATTGAAATGCGCTAGATTTAATTTATAGCTGTTATTGCTGTTCAGCTAATAATCAGCAGGTTACTGTGACTGTCGTGGGGCTCACTCACCTCACTCTATATTAGTCTAGTGCTCCTTAGTGGCAGCTTCTTGTTTTTGCTGCTTTCTATAATGCTTTGTAGCCCCATACTAGCTCTGCCCCAGCCTAAACCAGCATATGTGTGCATGCAATGCATATGATGATGATGCTAAACTGTAGAAGCATGACATAATATCAAGATGTGACACGCTTGCTTCAGTAGTGAGCTAATATAGCCTTCTGCATAAGAATCCTCCTTGAAGGTCTAACAGACATATTGAAAGTGGCAGAGAAAAGAAAGGCCACGTATGGATGTGGAAGCACCAGGAAGCACAGTGGGAGGAACATAAGAAAAATGTTGATGGCATGCAGATTAGTAGTTCATTTAGCTCACAGCACTTCATGCAGCTTCTGTAAAGTAAAGTAAAACCAGACAACCTAAAACAATTTACAGACCAAAACAGAGTTGAGCTGCTGAGAGATAAAATTGTAATGATAAAGAGCAGGTTTACATAAAGAGAACACAGTACAGCAAGAAAATCTAACACATTCAAGAGGTGGAACCAGATGGAGAGACAAATATCCCCTTTACTGTCAGCTCCTAAAGAGTATAAAAAGCACATCCAGCACTGACTTAATGGATATCAGCATAAGAAAGGTGCTAGAGAAGTTATGGAGAATGTCATAGCTGGCACTCCATATCCTCTCCATCATTCAAACTATCCTGACCAGACCAGCTGCATACACCCATGTGGATGCTGAACAGACTACTACTAATGCATGTAACTTTGCATTCTTGAATACATAGATATGAAAGAGTGAATGAAATCCTTTCTGTTTTAAAATAGCATCACCTATCTATACTATAACTTCTGGCACGGAACTTTGCTATACCATCATTAAATTGTTTAATAAGAAAGAAACAACTAGAAGATTGCTGTTTATCATTACAGGTACATTAAAAAAAATTCTGATTAATTCATCAGAAAAGAACACAGCAATAGTGATGTGGATTATTTATTATGTCAACGGCCAGTGAAGGAACAGAAGTCCATAGCTCAGCTGTTGACTAAATCAGGTTAGTGTTTGAATGGAATAAGACACTAAAAAAGAGGAACAGAACAAACCCAAATTCCTACACTCAGAATATATGACTACATGAAAATTCAGCCTATAGGATACACAGTTTTACTCTTGAAACCACTTTTCATGAAGAAACAAGGTATAATCAATTGACATATGCAACAGGTACTAATAGCCGCAAGGAAAAAAGACTGAATGGAGATGGGAAGTCAATATTTCTCTGACGCCATGTTCAGCAAGACATCAAAATGATCACCAGGTGCCAACAAAGTCAACAAGCATCAGTGACAAAACCAGAATTAGATACATATAAAATGGAGCTTGCAAACAGTTCTGTAGAGGTGCATTCACAGTAATTTCTAATTGAAGACACTGGATGAAAACCAGACATAACTATATAGCTGTTGGTGAAAAAAACCCAAACCATTAAACAACCCCAAACCCCTCATCTTGTGTTACATCAGAGTTCAAACAGAGATTTGTTTTGGATAAGAACTGCAAAGATGTCAGTAAGGCTTCTAATGTGAGAAGGATGCACATCTTTTCCCTACCTTAAAGAAATGACAAATTGAAATTAACAGAATTTGAAAAATACACTTGGCCTTGGAAGACAGAATAGTAAGAAATCAAAACTCTTGCTCTCAAAGCTAATTGAAAAAAAAAAATTCAAGGAGGAACTGACAAGCTGATGCAGCATTAGCATACAGAGACTAGAACTCATGCAATGCATGTGTGAGTCAGGATGTATGTTCTGAAAGATTGTTCTCTTCTGAAGGAATACACATGCAGAATAGTTACAATTTGAAAAAAGAAAGTATTTCCAGGGAAAGACTGAGAAACTTTTTTTGACATGTTTCAAAGTTTCCACTGGACTCAGGAAAAGAATGAAGTTCTGTACCTTAATAAATATCAACTAATTATTAAGACATACAAATGTAGAGAAATTTTGCACATTACACCTTCTTTGTATTATTCAATATATAACAGGTCTGAAAAGTAGCTGATTGTATGACTGCAAGAATTGGTCTGGATGTTCTGGATCTGAAGCCAATTCTCAATTACTCTAACACCCTTCTTTAGTTCTGCTATAAGAAGTTCTTCAGCATAAGCAAGGGAAGAGAACTACATTTTGGTGCTGCTGTACTATTTAATACTGACTCTAGGTATGAATAAATAAAGTACTACTTGAAGCACACATATTGTATAAACAAAGCTAAGACAAGTAAGTACTTCTACTGAAATTCAATGTTCAGCTTGCACTGTACCCCAGTCTTTATTATTCTTCTCCAGAGACTTGTCGTTGGGTCTATTTCAGTACTCACAAACAGTGCCCAAAAGCACTTGAAGTTTTTCACCTTCCGACAAAGTGTATCTTCCATTTTTGAAAGGGTTTTAGTACCTACGATGTGTTTGACGGATTTTTTAAAGATCTCAAGCACACCAAGCTGCTTCTTCCTAAGTTACAGTGTCTCACTTTTGAAGCTGCAGCATGGTGTTAACTAACAACTACCAGAGTTTGTAACTAAAACGTAAACTAAAAATAAGACTTGCTAGGGCTCCATTATCTACATGCTTTGCCAAGACAACACACTTTGAACAATGAGGGATAAAGGTAATGACTATATGAAAATATTCTAATATCTTAATTAGTAATTGATTTCAAAACCACTGCTGCACTGTACTGAGAAGAACCCAGGAGGATACAGTAGATGGATGTGCATTAGTAAGCAGGATTCATCTTAAGGTAATTACGGTTTACTTTCTACTCAAATATACATTCTACTAGCATCTCTTTTTGCTAAATATAATTTTCTGTAATCCTGGAATGTGCATTGAAAAAAAATTAAGAGGAAATTAAACTGGAAATAATAATGAAAACATTGGAATTTTTAGCAGGAACAAGTATCTTTGTCTGTGTGTATTTTTACAAGAAAAAGCAAGAAACCCTTGCAGTGCTTGGGGTGTGATCTCACCTATGTAGATAATTCTAACAATTTAAAACAGTCTTTGCACTTTTCCATGCTCCTCAACCATATTACAGCTAAACAGCTATGCCAAAGCACTTGCGACTTTCTCAAGCAAGTTCCTGGGTAGAAAAAACTTAAGCTTATGAAAGCTTAATAAATAAAGAGGAAACAAACTCCACTTGGAAATATAGTGTATGCATTCAAACTTCAAAATATATTCACATACTTGCCATATTGGTTTCACTTTGATGACCATCTTAAGAAGAAACAAGTAAGAATCAAGATTAAAAAAAAAATTATGCCCTCAAATGAACACAAAATATCTGCACTGTGGATAAAACTACAGCTTACCAAAACACATCTTGACCAGAATCTTATTAGTAACCAAGAATTTCTGATAAGGAACCTGATCTTTCTTCCACTGAAAAATACTGAATATTTCTACTGAAAAATCTGTAACAACAATAATTGACAAAAACATCTTTCCAACTCCACCTGCTCCCATCTGCTAATGTCCTTACTTCACATAGCAATTCTATATTGAGAGAACACTAGACTGAAAACATAAATCATAATTAGGTTTAGTATTAATTTGTAACTCATTACACTGTGCGGATATCAACGTACGCATTCAACCTTAAAGCTGTGGTTCATGACAAATCATTTTTTGTTAGCAGTAAGCACGAGAAATTACTGACATAATAAGTTTTTTTTTGTCACAGACACAACTTTCATCAGCATTTTTTTCTTTCAAAAGAAGTTTAATGTATTTTTCTAGACTATTTAATTTCAGAAATCCTCTGCAACTGGAACATTTACATAAATTACAAGTGTCATACTTTCTACATTGGGTATATTAGGTCTTTAGGCAGATGTCAATTTATGAATGATAAAGACAATAGTTCTTCATAAGAGACAGAAAGTAACAGAAAGTGATCAACTAGAAGAATTAAATGTACTGCGCTACAAAGAAGGTGTGGATGGATGGATGAGATAATTGGTTTATTAGACTTGAAAAAAATTCTGAGCAGTAGCCTTGCTTGCTCATTTTAGCTGTAAGATAGAGCTTATAAACTTCTGTTACATAGCAATCAAAGTTATCTATTGAAACTACAAATATGTAAGGACCTACAGGGTTTTGGGGTTCAGTGTAACTAAACAATAGATAGCTAGGGAAGGGACAGAAAACTAGCAAGTAAAGTAGAGAGAGACTTTTTCTTAAGAAGAACAGAAGGAGTGAAGGCAATGAAGTAGCAAGATGGAAAAAATCCCACATTCTCATCTTAAAAGTACTATAACAAGTTCCTTAGGATCCTTCAAGATCAAAGATAACACTGAAAGAAACTTTGCACATTGAAGTGAAAGAACTGAACATCAGTGAGACTGATGATCTTGCGAAGTGAAATACTTTGAACACCTCTTGTCACTGAAATTAATTCCTGGTGATAATTAAAAACCTGTCCTTGGTCTTCTCAATCCGCTTCATTGGACTTTGACACACAACATTGCCAAAAATTAAGTAGTGATTACATAATTTATGTATGGGAAAAGTGAAGTCTTCAACTTGAAAACTGTAATTTTCTTTTATACTAATATCATCCCCCTAAGAGTAGAACAAAATTTGAAGTTTGAATGACTCAGTCATTTGCTCTGGATATATTCTTTTAAGTTATCTAAAGTTACAGATCTAAAATTTTATCCTGTAAGCTTAAAAAACCCCGAAGAGTCAACATAAATGCAAATATTAAAAAATTCCCCATATTTGTAAGAGCATTTTACCCTAGGTACCCCTATGACTTTTGTGTCTGAAAAGAACATTGCATTTTACTTCATGAAAATGCCAACCACAAATACACACAAAACCATAGTAAGATCTTAAAATCTGAGCAGCTACTGCAAATGACAAGAAAAACTTGCAAGCCATCCTAAACTTCTGTCATGTGAGTATTTAGTAAATTCATCCAACCATGCTACGAAAGCAGTAAAACTTTTAAAAGATCAAAACTATATTGTACAACATAAAAATATGTCACAACCACTATCAACTTTATGGTTGAATGACTGAAAAACGGAGGACTGTTAGCGCAGTTTTCCTCTGAGAAAAACTTAGATTGCCTCTACATGTGAATCCATCTACTATAAATATGGTATAAATGCTCTTTGTGCAGTGGTCAATTTTGTTTGAAACTCAAATACAATTTAGAGAACAAGAAAGGTGTTCTACAGAGATTTATTAAAAGTTAAAAAAAGCTAGTTTGTTTACTCTTGGGGATGTACCTAATCACAGACATAGAGTAGTCCCAATGGCAATTTGTCTTAAAAAGTTCCTACCTCCCAAGAAATAGAATTATTTATTTTACCAGGAAATTACATTTTTGAAGACAGATTGAAATATCCAGGTTTCAACTCAATATTTATCATTTAGGATTTTGGTAGAAACAGAGATTTTCAGAAAACATGGATGAGAAGTTGTAAACAGTAAAGCAAATTTACAATTAAATATTGTATTTTGTCTACATGATCTGGTTGTATATATTAACAACATAAGCTTTTCCAAAATATGGCTATGAAAAGGTCAAAACTTCTAACATATCAATCAGGAGCATTAGTAATGTGTTCTCCCATACCTTTTCTCCAATATCCTCATGCTTTAGTAACCTGCTACTTACATTCATTAAATAGAGGTGCTCCCATCATTGCAGAAGCTTGATTTTTTTTTTTCTGAGACACACAGAGCTTTCTGTTATTCAGCAAATTCACTAAGAGATATGTAAGGGTTCATGTACACTTAGGACAAAAAAATAAAACAAGAAAATGGTACAACAAAATAAACTGGAATATGCAGTTGACAAAGAAATATAGTGCCACTTGCTCCGTGGCTAGACCACCACTTTCAGTATAATCAAAGAAATATTTTTTTCCCCCTGACACTTCCTCATCTTTGTTTCATGTCATATATACATGTTTTGGAGCCCTGAAATGAATTCCTAAACCAGCAAATGAAAGTATTGAAAAGATACACACTTGCAGATTAAAGAAACAAACAAAAAAACCCCTTGGGACATCACCTGGATGCTGAGGTTCAATTTACTTTTATTCCCATCACTGTGTGGGGAAAAGGCCAGTGTAAACTTAATTCGTATTGCATTATTAGAAAGCCAGGATCCAGAAGGAAAAACAGAATAAGTGAAGACATTCAGACATATTGATAATCTTGAAGAATATGAATGAACATTATTTCTTGATGAATTCAGATGATGTTTTGAGAACTTGAGGATACTCAAAAGGACTGAACAAAAAGATAATGCGTAGTTTCTTTGTTTTTTCAAAAGCAATGCATAAAATGAACCAAGAACTCTTTAAGTGGTAAAGAAGCTTATGTGCCAAATCCAACCTCTAGGTAATAGGAATAGATGCCATCACCTGTCAAGTTTATTTTCCAGTTGGTTTTTTTTTTTGTGTTTCCCTATATCAGCTCGTAACAAACCACCATCAAAAGACATCACAGAAAATCTAAACTAACTAGGATGTTGCATGGCAATTCCTATTATGAAAGTGGTGTGGTCTCACATATTTTGAACACAATCCGATTCTGCAGTAATACATGAAAAGCAGGTTTCAACATGAAATACCAAAGCATGATTTAATTATGAAATGAGCTCACCTCCACTAACTTCCCAAACACGGTTTCAGATTCTCAATCAGTTTCAAACTTCTTGTATGTTCCTTCTATACTCTCTGAATCTTTCAAGACAGCCTAGAGGACTACATTCTGCTTTGTAACAGACAGTCTTTACTTCTTCCCATTGTGACAAACTACTTGAAAATATATAGGCTTCATCTAGAGCTATTTCTCAGCAGAGCTGTCTCTTATTTATGCCTGTTACTGGTCACCTTTGGTTTTCTTTGGACAACTTTTTTTTGTCAATGGGCATAAGGCTCAGCGCAGTTTCTCTGTTTTGCCTTGTTCTTCTGCTCTGAGCATTGTAATGGAAAAAGCTCTGGGTTTTTATTTTTAAGCCATCAGACAAGACACAGTTTGTTAGGAAAAAAGTGAAGGAGATGCTTACAGATTGAATTTACTGAACAATCTTAAGAAAAGTAGACTATATAATAAAGCTCAAGTTTGCTGTCCCTCAAAATAATTTTGATTCTACTACAGTGAAGGTAAGCACTGCATAAAAAAACCCCCATAGGTTAAACCAAAATATTTATGTGGTTGCCAATAAATCTTGTTTGCTGACAGAAAAGAATGAGACAGTAGGAAAGAAGAACTAGCAGATGCTGGCAATCATTTTAGCAAGCAGAATAATCTTCAAGGATCATGAGTTAGATAAGGAAGAATGTTATTATTTGCCATCTGCTACTGGTTTATTAGTATGTCAGCATCTGGTGCCACACAAAGATCTTTGTGATGTGAATGCACAAAGCAAATTTAGACAGTTTTCTTCTGCTGAAAGGAATTCTACTGAAGGTAAATATTACAGGCCTTGCCACTGGTCAATTTACTTAGTTTTTGAAGTATGCTATTTAAAGTTTAATAAAAAGAGAACATTAAATAGAGTTCACTTCAATGATTAAACAGTATAGTCTAATCACTAAGAACTGAATAATAATCCCACAAGGTTGGCATTAAAACTTTCTTTCTATTCAATTTAGGCTGGATTTTGTTTCCAAATGTCAGGCAGCAAATATCTAAGTTTGAGCAAAGCTAGTTGGTTTGAAAGTCTTAGACTGAACAATAATAGTGGGGCACAGATCTGCCCCAGCCCAGGCTACAAATTTGCACATTTTGTTGACAAAATACTACTTGCTTTATGTTGTTACTCAGTGGCAGGATTATCTATGTTCCTGGGGATACTAAAGGATATAAATACATTCAAGGTGCTAACAATTTCATATTCATGATCAATATTGCAAGAGATAACATGAAACTTCAGTAACCATAAGGTGTTGGTGGACCCACATGTTAAACTGTGCAACAGTACACATGGAACGAGCTACACTGTCTTGCATTTATCTATTAGGTAGAATGACACAACCCTTGCATGCGAACCAACCGTGCTCAGCAGAGGCAATACATTAATCTGATAGATTACATGGCTGACTGTAGAGCTTTCAAGGCATAAAAGTACTTACTTTTGGTGTTGGGCAGGATGCAGTAGAGAGGCGAGAGGTGGCTTGGGCACGAGGAGATTCTGAAGGAGTAGTACTGAGGGATGCTGTATCACGTGGGAGAACCTGAACACCACGAGAGATGATGGAATCTGGAATCTTAAAAAGAAGAGAGATGGATTAATAGTAAAAATTATACTGTATGTAAAATTGACTCAAAGCCTTACCTCAAAAATATAGGAGTACCCCATTCCTTGGTTTGCACACCTCCTCATACTCAGTGCTTGGCAGTGGTTAATGCTGTTTGCTAGCAATTTACTGAACCCCTCTAAAGAAATGTCATACAGTGGGAAAATTTCTCATAAGAAATGTCATGCAGTGAGCAAATACTCTTTATTCCATTAAGACTTTATTTCAGCTACAAGACCTTTCAGTGTAAGGTTTGTGCTGCAAAAGCTACAGGCCTCTCTAGAGCAAGTAAAGGCAAAAGCATTAGAAACCACCATCCAAAGCCAACACTTGGTTTAAAATACAGTCTAAGGGGAAAAATAAAAATTCAGTATTTTCTTTTTTTTCTCAAATATATTAAAGTACCATTTAGGGACACATTTCCCTCTTGATGAACAACTGGCAAACTGGTAACAATGGATGAGGAAAAGGCTGAGACAATCAACAACTTTCTGCCCCAGTCTTCACCGGCAACATCTTTTCCCATACTTCTTTAGTGGATGGGCCTTTTGGCAGGGATTGGGGGTACAAAATCTCCCACTGTAAGAGGAGACATCAGGTTCATGACCATCTCAGGAACCTGAGGAACCTAAATGTACATAAGTCTATGGGACCTGATGAGATGCATCCCAGAGTCCTGAGGAAACAGACGAATGGAGTTGCTAAAGAACTGTCCATGGCATTAGAAAAGTCATGGCAGTGAGGTGAAGTCTCAGGGGACTGGAAGAAGGGAACATTGCATCCCTCTTTAAAAAGGGTAGAAAGGAGGCTCTGGGAACTACCGACCTATCAGCCTCAGCTCTGTGCCTGGGAGGATTATGGAACAGATCCTCCTACAAGCTGTGCTAAGGCACATAGAGGACAGGGAGGTGATTTGAGTCAGCCAAAATGGCTTCACTGAGGGAAAATCCTGTCTAATTATCCTAGGACTTCTATGGAGTGACTACATTAGTGGACAAGGGAAGCGCTATGGATATCTTCTACAGAATATCTATAGACCTCTCACTCCAATTCTCTAAAGTGGAGAGAGATAGATTTGACGGGTGGATTATTTGGTGGATAAGGAATTGGCTTGATGATCACATCCAGATGATAGCAGTCAACAGTTCAGAGCCCTGATGGACATGAGTGACAAGTGGTGCCCCTCGGGGGTCCATACTGGGACCAGCTTTATTTAATAGCTTCTTTAATGATATAGTGGGATCGAGTGCACCCTCAACAGATTTGCAGACAACACCAAGCTGAGTGGTGCAGTTGCCATGCCTTAATGATGGGACGTCATCCAGAGAGACCTGGACAAGCTTGAGAAATGGCCCCATGGGAATCTCATGATGTTTAAGAAGACCAAGGGCAAGGTGCTGCACCTGGTTGTGGGCAGCCCTCAGTATCAACACAGGCTGGGAATGAAGAGATGGAGAGCAGCCCTGCTGAGAAGGACTTGGGGGTGCTGTGGGTGAGAGGCTGGACATGACCCAGCCATGAGCACTCCCAGCCCAGAGAGCCAAACGTGTCCTGGGCTGCGTCCAAAGCAGTGTGGGCAGCAGGGCAAGGGTAGAGATTTTGCACATCTACTCTACCTTCGTGAGATTCCACTTGGAATATTCCAATTGGAATCCACAATATTCCAAGTGGAATCCTCAGAATGGAAAGATATGGACCTGCTAGAGAGAGTCCAGAGGAGAACAAAAAAATGATCAGAAAGATGGAACACCTCTCCTATGAAGACAAGCTGAAAGAGTGGGGATTGTTCGGCCTGGAAAACAGAAGGCTCCAGGGAGACCTTACTGTGGCCTTTCAATACTTACAGGGGCTATGAGGAAGATAGGGCAAAATTCTGTTGTGACAGGAGAAGGGGTAATGGTTTTAAACTAAAAGAGGGTAGATAGAGACTTGATATAAGTAAGAAATTTTTTACAATGATGGTGGTGAAACACTGGAACAGGTTACCCAGAGAGGTGGTCGATGCCAGATCTGTGGAAACATTCAAGTTAAGCTTGGATGGGTCACTGAGTAATCTGATGTAGCTGAATATGTCCCTGCTGATTGCAGGGATTTGGACAAGATGGCCTTTAAAGTTCCTTCCAAACCAAACTATAATTTGTTTCTATTTGTAAGCTGGAATTTTAGTGACAAATCCTTTAGCTGGTGAAATAAGTGGAATTACACCAATTTATAAGAGTGAGAAAGCTTTCTTATTTTCAGTTGTAAAAGTGAATTTATCATAACTTTTTATCTCCTGTCCCTTCAGTTTTAAAGAAAAAAAGACAGAGGACTGAACTTTAGAATACAGCTTTTCTTAGCTTTGATATTCTGAGTCTTAGAAAGTTTGCAGGTTTTTATTACTGCTGTATTTGGGCCCAGTCATGCAGCTATCACACCAGCTTTACAACTGATTAGATTACTAGTTTAATATGATGATTGGTTTTTTTTGTGTAAAATGTTAAGACATAGAAATGATAAATACCTCAGATAGGAGAACTGATCTCTAACATTAGTTCTACAACACAAATGCAGCAGATTCCATTATAACAGTCTTTACAGAGGCTTATTCTGATTTTGTTTTCTGATTTGATTTTGTTTTCATTATTTTAACCTCTTCCTTTTTCAGAGGCAGCAATTATACAGATCATTTTGCTCTTACTTCCTGCAATTAACTTTTCTATCACAAGTAACCAGAAAATGTAGACATTCAGATTTTTGTAGGAATATATACACACACACACACATTTTAAGACCTTTCTCCTCATTAAGAATTTCTTACTTCTGATGTTCGAGTTCCAAGAGAACCATCAAAAGAACCCCTGTGTCTGGGGGAAACAGCAGTAGCAGACAATAAAAGGAAGCAAGAAACGAAGATCCAGTAACAAGCTAAATCATAAATGTTGGGCATTTCCAGACAGGATTTTTCTACTAAATGGAGATGCTGTTACCCAGTCTTCATCTAGGCATTTTGAGCATTCTTGCCTACTAAGATTTTAGGGCAGACAGAAGCCACTGGAAAGTATGTCCTTACAGGAACAAGCCTGAATCCTAGCTTTTAGTATGTGTTACATTATTAGAACATTAAGACAACTTTGTTGCTTGTCTCAGTGTAATTAAAATTACCAATCTGAATACTTGCATCATTAAATATTGGTTTTTCTAATGTCATTTCCCACTCTCGCAACTTCCTTAGCTCCCCTCTATAAATAATGAGTGTCTAACTTAGCAACCTTGACACAGACATACTGGGTTATACGAAGGGGATCTTATTTCACCATATACCCGCCTCCTTATAAGTTTTGTGAAAATATTTTGTTCTCAGAGTGCCTCCAGCTGCCTCCTATCTGCTCTACTGTGTTTCTAGACTAACAGTGGTTTTTGCCAGTCAGTTTCTGTCAGCTCTCCTCAGAGGATCTTTCAAGGCTAAGCAACTCATGGTACAATTTTCACTGTAAAATATGAAGTCAGCAGAGTTTCTTTTTACTATGGATGACTATGCTGGGGATATCTTCCTCTTCAGAAACACTCCCTAACTGGCCTCTGAATGGAGTATTCTGATTTGCAAATGCCATCTCAGAGATGTATCTTACAGGTAAACTGATCCAATGATGTTCAGAATGTTCAAACGGTTTGTAGTTAGAAGCATGATTTCCCTTCTGTTCACTTTTTCTCCTGAAATTGCATCTTAAATTCGTTAAACCCCAAAATAGGCTGTCATCCCTAAGTTTTACATTGCATAGATACTCCCTACAACTTTCAATGCTTCCTTTTAACCTCCATGCCTAAGAAAAACTCAGCAAAAAATACAATTTGAGAAAGGCATAAAATAAAAAAAGACAAAATCAAAGAAAGAATAGTTTTAAGTCTTCAAATAAGATACCTTTTCTTTACTCTCCTCTGATAAAAATCTATACACATCTTGCTATGACTGTGTATGGGTCCATTATCCCTTTTATGTAATCCTAGACCCCACAACACAAATAACAAGATTGCTTTTGCAAATGAGATCATGATCCCGTTCTCTCTAGGTTTACTCTGGGTACTCTAGAGTAACCAGGTATGTCACACTGTTTCATACCCTTCAGACAAGAATTTTTTTTTTTTATTTCCCACCATACTGATCAATTAGGACTTCTAAAATTTTATCTGTTATCACCTTTTTATAATAAAAACCTCCCTCTGCAATAAAGTGACTGAGACAATCCCAGTTTCCCCTGAACTTCATGCATAGTACCAATTTTTGCCTGTGAGAAAAGGAAAATTTAAGTAAAATTTCAGCCAGGATATGAATCAGAAAAGGAAGCTGAAGATAAAGGGAAAAGATGATCACAGGCACTTAATTTCAGTGAGAATTATTCCCAAATCACTACCTTTACATAAAATGCAATTACCAGAAAATAATTAATATATAAACCTATCTAGAACTCTAAGATCTAGGAAAAAAAAATCTCACAGAGAGCATGAAGTTAGTTCACAATTACAAATTTCGCTCTTTTTCTAATATGAAAGTGGAATGTGCTGTATTGCTAAAACCAGCACTACTATTCTCTTTATATCACTACAACCTGTTGAATTAATTAAACGTTAGACTACTATGTTTATGCCATAAATAAAAACACATAAAATATATAAAATATAATGTGGCATGGGGAATTTCTCATTTTGCTCACCTACATTTAGTAAGTTTTTTTAATTTTAAAATTAAAAAATTAAATTTAGGCAATCTTAGTCTCTAATCAAGGCAACTTGTTGTTAACTCTGCTAAAGATGTTAATAAACTAATGAGAAATTTCTGTGTGTCCTGGGGCATAGAAATCTGAAATAAAGAAGGGCAAGAATATTACCGCATGTTGGATAGACTGTATTTTTAACTTTCACTAAGTCACACTCAGCATTTATGATGTGTCTCCCTAAAATTTTTTACTAATTTTCCCGTTTCAAATAAATTGAATACAGAGTAGAGATCTCAAAACTTTAAATGGCATACAGTAAAATTCTTAGTTGAGTGAAAATCGTTTTTGTTTGGTCTAGCTGGAATGGAAAACCTGTTGTAACATACTGATGAAGACAGAAATGAATGAGAAATGAATGAAGTGACAGAGAAAGATATTCACCAGAACGATCAGTCCTTGCTTCTACAATTTTGATCTGCCCTGGCCTTTCTCCGAAGTACTTTTACTTTGGTTTAAATATTTATGCTTTCATGTAAGAGAATTTTGACAAGAGCATTGACAAGAAGGGGAAAAAAGAAAAGATATGAGTTCTTTATTCTCTTTTGCTCAGAAATGAAACAAAGATTGACAATGATGGTGAGGTAAGAAAACAACCTGTAGATGGCAATTACTATGACTGTTATACAAGAGAAAAAAAAGTCTTAAAAACATACAGAAAAGACAGCGTAGAAAAACCAAAAACCTGCCAAAAACCTAACCACCTTCTGCTCTGAAACTGAAGATCTGATTTGAATTATATAATGCATAAAAGAATAGCACAAGAATAATCTGCAAAAGGACACAGAAACATGGATGACAGTTTAACAGTTTTCATACAGGCTAAATTCACTGTTCTACTGATACAGAAGAATATGGTGCAAATTCTAGTTTAGTGATCTCAACTCAAAAGAACCAAACTACTGCAATAAATGAGTGGGTGTATGTATGTATATGTATTATAAAGCTATACATATAGCTTTATCATCAGGTGTGTGAACTCTTTAAAGTCTCCACATTTCCTAAGTGATTTTTCAAGAGACATAGAATCATGTTCTAAACACAGAGGTGTTAGGCTATTTGATTGATGGTTTAAATTACTATTTGCCAAAGGGAACAGGTCCTTTCTACCATTCATTGAAGTAGTCTTCTACTGTTCACTAAAACCCAGCAATTTATAGTAAGTCCACTGCTTCCTGACTCCTGAAGTCTTCTGTTTCTGAGAAATTCTATTTCTAAACAGAAAACAAAAATGAGGGAGAAACTGCAAGTGATGAAAGCAAACTATGAACACTGAGTGCAAATGTTGTGTTGACAAAAAAGCTATTGAGAGAAAAGCAGCAAACCAAGACAAAGGGGAAAAAGTTACAATTTCATAGCTCTAAAGCGGTAATTTTAGGAGATTATTTTAATTATATTCAATTATTGAGTATATTAGATGATAAAGCTGATGACTAATCAGAAACATAGGTTTTATAGCAATTATTATCTCAGCAGCTAAATGATTCAAACTGACAACACACATGACCTTTACCTTACTCAGCCCTTTATTTTAAACAGATATTTTCTGCAGAATGTGCTCTAAAACATAGCACTGATGTGTCTTTGTTAGAAGAAAAAAAATAACGCTGTCTGTTCATACATAGACTAGGAGGCAGGCAGAGTATTTTTAGTTAGTGTTAGTGCAAAAGCCTCTTGGAAGTGTCTCTTACCAGTTCTCCTGCACTGCCTGCTGCGAGATGGCAATAATTGATGAGACCAGGGATGGGCTGTTCACCTTTTGCCATGATAACAGCTGCACTGGTGTGGGATGGATGCTTCTAATGCACAACACATAACAGCTATGAATACAGTGACAGGGAAACATGAAACTGTACAAGCAAATGACCAAAAAGGAATGAGGTGAAAACAACAGTGATACTGAAATGCCAAGCTCATATGAGCATAGAGTTGAGATCTCAAGTATTTCCTGCCTTTAAAAATGGCACATATTATTTATCTTTGTCTGTATTGTAAGAAATTAAACAACTTAAAATTTGCATTAATAAAAGCTGATACTTGCAAATGATAATTACCTTAATTCATCCCTGCAAAGACATATGTAATCAGGATTTTCTGCATATTGGGAGATGATCTCCAGTTGCAGCTGTCTTAGAAATGTCAAGATGTCTCAGACCTGAATTCACATTTCTGGAGTTAGAATGTTGCTGCTTTGGTTTAGAAATTGTTTAATATAATTTTGAGTTACTTAGACTTTCAATTTTCATAACAGGAATTAAAAGCACAACTTGTGGAGTAGATATAGAACAAAGCAGTTTGGAAAAAAACTGTTTCCAAACACACAGGGATACATTATCTTTCCATTTGAAAACGGAACACATAAAACTGAGGTCAATATTTATATATTGCTTCAAATAACACAATAATTCTTGGGAAAATATTTAAAATTTGAACTGAAGTTATTTACAAGTGTTACCTCATTTTTTTCTTTTGGAGTCTCCAATTTATTATTTTAGTTTGAGTAATGCTGATCTGTGATTGCTGGTTAAAGCAAGGCTATAAAAGCAATATGGTGTTTAGTTTGTAGGCAGAATTTCACATCTCTTATGTAGACATGCACACTGGAATACAATAATCTGGATAGCTTATTACTTAATATGCTATCTGTCTGTCATACTTTTATCACTGTTATCAGACATTAACATTTTCATTTCAAATTAGATATTATGAGTTGGAAAATTTTGTTGCGATTCCTCAACATGCCGCCTACTGGACTTTGCATGTTCAGGCATGTGAGCACTTTGAATTAAAAAAAAGCCACTAAAACCAGTCTGTCACATCAGAATGGTATAATAAAACATATGTTAACATCAAGATAATAAATAATATGTCTCCCACTGGAATTTGAAATCACCTACCAAAACAGAAATTCATATATTTTTATGAAGCTCTATTTCTACAAAATGTACCTAAAATACATCTGTTTGATACGAAGACACCAATGTATAGCCTTAACATGCAAATGAATATTGGAGGAAAGTGCCTGAGACAAAAACTAAAGGGTCTCTTAAGGAAAGAAGCCAGACTCACCTTAGCTGCAATGGCTGCTGCTGTTATATGTGAAGAAGAACTGTCCTCTGTTGAGGCAACTCCGCTATCCTTCTTCTCTTCCTCCTCTTCCTCACACTGCACTCCTTTGTCTTCTGTCTGTTTGTGAGGGCTGGTGGTTGGAGGAGGAGAAAGAGGAGGTGGTGGTGAAGGTAGATCTTCAAGCTCATCGTGTACCTCCTTTACTTTTACAATGGCATCCCGCAAAAGATCAATGGCGTGAGGTAGGGCTGGCAGTATAAACTGAAAGCATTCCTATGCACAACAAGAAAAGAAACAACTATAAAAAGTTACCTGCAGATGCAAATAGGAATTTACTTTTTAAATATATTTGGGATTTAGATGCATCTTTTCACCTGATCATAAATAAAACCTAACATGTCCTATGCAACTGCTCTTAAAAGGTAAAAAAAATGAACTCAGAAACAGACTTGGTGACTATTCTAGATATTTTTGCCATTTTTCAGGCAAATACAGTAAATTGCACAACAGGGCTACTGCAATTAAGCTAGTATTGTATTAAAACTTCAGAAAATAAGAGTTAAATTTTTGTGAATATGTAATACAGAAAACAATTCACAGCAGCTGGCAGAATACTACAAAAATGCAGAATAAAAACATTAAGCATATCCCTGCAGGGATATTAGCTTCAAATCTTTCATATTATGCTCCCTCACAATTAGAGGACAATTCAGAAGGGTTTCCATAATTAAACTTTTATATAATTATATCCTTTTTTATTAGTGGACTTATTCTATATATGGGAAGAATGACAAACTACAGTGATGTCATTATAATGCTATGGAATTCAGAAAAAATGTTTCATAAATAATCTATTTTTCAAACCTCTCCTTGTTCTATAACCTTAAAAACAATCAGAAAATAAATACTAATATACAATAAAAAATAAAAAAAATTTAAATAGATAATGAAATAAATATTTTAAATAAATAAACATGACTATGTAAACAAAATAAAAAGCAAAGAATCCATCAGAAATTGCTGGAGTTTATATATGCCACTTTGTAAGTAAAACATGACTCAAAAGCACTGTATTTCCTCAAACCTTCTGAATAAGAACACATCTTTCAGTTGTTTCTTTAAGAGTAATGAATGATAAGTCAGACTACCTCACAGATTCATAAATTCTTCAAACATTCAAGCTATTACTGTTAAGAACTGAAGTAAACTGGATGAGTACAACTGCTGTACATAATGAATGCATATTAAAACATATTTGTAAAGATAATAAAGATTATTACTATAAGGTAACTGCAAACTGCAGAGTTATCATGCCTCCACACTATTACTTTTAAAATGGTTTAACATAATGAAGCATACAGCCATCATTACTTCAGCTAAGAAGCAGACCTTAAGTAAGTGAGAAACAAGAACAGCAATCTCTGAACTGACCAATAACTGTGAAAAACTACACTAATAATTGACTACTCAGAGAAGCATGTTCCCCACTCCTACCACTGAAATGAAGCCTTGTTGGCTTGACTGTTGATACATAGATTCCCAATAAGTCCTCTAAAAGCTCATATGACTTATAAAACTCATTGGTTAAGGCAATTGTTACCACAATCATAAAAACTGCCAAAGACCAAATGATTTTAATAAACATCTCCTAATTTCACATTTTGCCCTCTTTCATAACATTAACTATCTTTTGCAAGACTAAAAAAGGACAAACAAAAAACCACAAGAATGGACGTGTTCTATAGATCTGGATTCAATGGTACATGCCACACAGATACTCTTGGCTGAAATCGTGTTTGGCATGCAGTCCATTTTTGAGATGAAGCATTTACACTGCTGTCATTTTCCATTAAAATTTTAATATTTTATTAAAGCAATATATACTGCTGTGATTTCATAGCTTTAAATAAGCTTCTCATATGACCATATTTATACAATTGAAAGGAAATTAGCAAGAGGTAAAAGACAAAAATGAGGGAAATTTCTGGTAACAATCTGTCCTTTTTGGTTCTTGAGATTCAGCCTTTTATGGAACGATTTTCTCTACTATTCATCTTAAAAGTCTTTTGCTCAAATCAGACACTTTAAAGATGTCTCATACAAAAAGAAATTGTGACAAGACAGGGTATCATCTTGATGGGAACAAATAAAAATCAGTTTATCAAAAGCTTGCTTGTATAATGCAATCATATGACATCTTTTCTTTTTCCAGCAGAATTACCTTTTTAATTACTTACCTATATCAAACTATTGTTAAAATACTTACTAATACTTTTTCATTTCTTTTCCTCATTCGCTTTCTGCAATTTACCTATCTTCAAAGTCTGATTGCCTCAGGACAGAAAATGACAATTGCTGCCGTAGGTTAGGAGTGCTACTGAGCACAATAAAAACCATTAGAGATTCTAGGCTATTTAATCTCTCTTATAATTTCAGCAAAAGAAGTACTCACTTTTGGAATAATCTTCTTACTGGTGCACCAGTTCTTTAAAATGTGGGGCCATTGCTATGTTAAATACATGTACATACATATGATTTCCCACTTACAACTGGAAGAATTTCAAGGAGGTATACTCCCACCTCACCATCCTCCAATGCCATTTGTGTGTTTTGAAGGCGTTTAAATTTCCTTCTAATTACAGTCTCATTAGATTTCCTAAAAATGCTGTAAGGAATGGTAAAATCATAGGAGGGCTCACACTGAGTCCTTGAACTGAAACGTTGACAGTGTATCTAAAAACCTATGGTGGCTGCTTAAGATCATAGTATTCAAAACATTTCCTCTTCAACTTCCAGGTGACAGCCCACATAAATGCTGTTTTCTTATCTCCACAGAGATGTCTTTCAAGAGACAGTGACTTCAGGACTGTGCTGCTAAACGTGTTAGTACTGTCTGCTCTGGGCCAGGGTACTACTGGTTTCGGACATGTATATCAGGTATGAATTTGTTAAAGGCCAGAGATAAAGACATTTATTAACAAGGCCAGATGTAGTCTGAGCCCTGAAGAAATACATTCTTGTGACTGGTGGGGGACCGACCTCAGCAGCTTTGTATCAGGTTGTACACATCATTATTCAGCTTAACAGTATTTGTGAGGAGAAGACTGTTTTTCTATCAGCCAACTACAAAGAAATTAGTGGATGATCTAGCCTTACTAAGACACAAACACAAAAATCCCTGCTGAAGTTTCACGGTGTTTCTCTCAGCTATACAGACAGAAAGAAAGCATTAATAAAGAGAAAAAGCCCAAGTTCTCCATCCAAACTGAGAAAAATGCGGGAAGAAAACAAACTGTATAAAGAGTGAAAAGTCTGATATACTCATGTAGAGAAGATTCAAAAACACCCTCAAACTCTTAAAAATTATGTTCCCTTTCTTCCCTCTTGCTGATTAAAATGGAATGTTCTGCATACTCCAGCAGGTTCTACCATATACTAGGCATTCCTCTTATTTCTGTGTGAAAAAGAATGATTTCTTGGAAGCTGGAGACAACCCAGGGATAAGGTAGAGCTAACTAGAGAAGAAAGGGAAAGCATATGAGATCATTAGACTCTTCATTAGCACTGCCTGCTCAAGTGAGCGCTCTCTCGCACTACATGTAATATTCTGGTCACACAGCACCTTTAATCTGATTGGAATTGTATGGTGCTTGCCTAAGAGAGTGTTCACTCAACATGAATACATATTTCAATTCACTTTCGTAAAATATGTTGTAGTGGGCACTTCCTACCATTCAAAACAATAAGAAGTGCTCATTGTAGTTCCTCCCTAGCAGATCAGTGAGAACATTTCTTACCTGTGACCCTTTCTTGCTACCTGGAAGATTAATTATGAGAGTTTTTCCTCTGATTCCACACACGGGCCTGAAAAGAAAGAAACACAGACTGAAATTCTTGCATGCATCTATCTCCGCTGTCAAAAAAAAAGGAAAGCATTTAAGATACATCCTATGATTTATCAGACTTTGTAAATTTAATTTCCAATCTTTTTGCTGATTATGTTCTCATAAAAGAACTTGGGAGAAGCTGAGCTGAAAAAGCATAAAACAAGATTGACAGTCTAACATTCAATGGACAGTATAAACAGTGGCTGGATTTCCATCTTTACTAGATCTGTGTAGCTCCCTTAATTCTACTCTTTACTTGCATCCAACACATTATTTGATATAGTCCCTGGTCATACACATGGTTCTTTTGCAATGTAATTGACCATGTTAAACATTATGTCCCTGGCCAGGTAAAAACACTAAGTTGTGCTTGTTGCATTAATTCAAGTATGTCCTTTTTTTTTAAAAGATTCAACATAAGAAAAGCAGAGAAGGAAGTAATTCTCAGGTGACAATTGTACTTAGGCAATTCATATATAACTCTTCCTAATAGTTTTTCCCTCTCCCTCAGGAAAAGACAACATCAACTATCAAAGATGGTAGTTTTTATTTTATTTTATTTTTGTCTTTAAGAAATTCCTTTGGTGTTGATGCAAGGCTGAACACTCAAGTGCTGAATGCTTTCTGCTATCTAGTTTGACTATTCAACATTTTAGCCAAACAATTAAGCCATAAAGATATGGCGGTTACCATTTAGAGAAACTGTGTAACATTCTCTTTATTGAACAAAACTATGAGCTGTAAGTGAAGACAGATCAGGAAAGAAAATAATTTCCAGTTATGGCATCAGCAAAAATTTTGAGCCGAAGGATATGGTTTGCTGGGTAGCCAGCTTCCCAGATTTCTTCTCATACAAATAATTCTCAGTGATTAATGTCATTTATTGGTCGCATGGCATTTTTTAGCAGGGTAACAAGTATTTCCACAACAGCTGTCACAATTCTCACAAGTAGATAGCACAGAAATAATTTCTGTGCCACTAAATGAACTTGTGATATCACACTCAAGCCAGCCTGAAGTGTTGTTTTCAACTGGCAGCTTGAATATTGCCTGACTCCTAGCCTCTCTTTTCTCATTTGACTTCTTTCACACTAGGTACCCTCAGGTTAGAAAGAATTCCAGGTAGCTGAGGAATGCTCTACTGAAGCACAGAGATGAGCCTGACTTAAAAAAATGTGTTCATTTATTCCTGTTGCAGTAGTCAAGCTTACAGAGTACAAACTCCATCCAGCAAATCCCATCTGTGGGTTACAGTTTATGGCAGATTCAAAACAAAAGAAATAAGAACTGTCCACAGAGGAATAAAAATGAGGTGGAATTGTGTTTGGGAGATAGTTCCTTTAGCAGTCTTCTTGGCTCTTCTACTCTGCTTTAAATATTTCTGAGCATTATTAGCTAAAAGACCAGCACAACCAACCAATAATAAAAAAAGGACTAAACCAGCAGCATGAAAACTGCAAATTTCAACTGCCAATAATCAACCTAGTGGCTCAAGAGAGAAACGGGGCTGCCAAAAATTTCTCAAGAGAGCATGGAAAAGTAAGTTAAAGAGCTTAAGAACTGCATGGCTGGCAAAAGTATTACGTGTGCTCACAACAAAACCACACAAATGTGCATGCATTCCAGGTACTTTTAGAGATAAATTATATTCCTCCAGATGCAGGACAGTACAAGACATTTGCATTTATCAAAGGGACTTCTTTGCCAAACAAAGCATTTTAATACTTGATGAACAACATTCAGAAAAAATCTTCACTCACCACCAAAACATCACAGCTCTAGAATGAAAAGACCGCTGTCTAAGAGTATGCATCAATATTACAAATAACCTGGCACAGGAAATACAGGAGGATACAGTGTCTAATAGAGATGAACAAAGCGTATTAAATGAGATAATGCAATTACCATTATTTGAATTTGGACACTTCTCTGAAGCTAAGACTTCTAGTCTTGATAACAATGGCAGTCTTCAATAATTTGTGCATGGTCATTGGATAGCAATAAGTAGTTCTAAGGAAAGAGTTCACATCATATTTTGAAGAAAGTAGTCTTACCTAGAGAGCATGCCCAGAGGAGTAACATTAAGTGATCCCATCAGCATTGCCAGGGCCATCCCCGGGGCTTCTCGCTCTATTACTTCTTTAGTGGCCTGAAATCAAAGATTAAACAGCAAAGTGAGTGAACAAGTATAAGGATATGAATAATATGAAACCAGCTAAAAATTGGATAGGAATATCTCCTCATTTTTTTCTGCCAAGAAATGTTGTTGCTAAATTCTCAACTGAAATACGCTATAGAATTTTCTCTTGGTTGTGTAAAATAGGGAAAGACAAGGGGTTGGGACGAAGTACTGTTAGCAGCACTGTGAAGATTCCTATAGAAAGTTACGGAAGTCAGGACCCTATAAATATAAAAAGCGTTAACCAAGACCACAGAAATAACAACTGCCTCAAACAGAAAGGAAAAAAGTGTTTGAGAATAATCAAAGAAAAGACTCAATGTAAGTGCCTTCTCTTCCTCATCAATCTTGTGCATTTTCCTGTTGAGATTTTCCCAGGCATGAGAAGGATGAATCAGTCTGTGCAGAAGATAGAAAAAAAAATTGCATAGGGAAGCCCATGTAGCAGGCAGGCAGGAAAATAGTAGAATGGTAATGATAATGGCCAGAGGCTGAGGCCTTCCCTTTTCATCACGTCAGCAAAACAGCAGTTCCAAACAGGCTGGTGGCTCTTACTCATAAGCAGTCCATATGCAGTGGGCATTGAGAAGTCTGGAAGCAGAGTCTGAAAATTCTTGTCTTTTTAGTCCTTTTTCCAAACAGGGAATCAGATGGAAAATCATGCACAACCTTCTGTCCTTACTTTCTAACACAAATTTTCTCAAATGCACAACCCGTCCAGTCTTCCATCATCTAACTTAATTTAGGACACATCTTAAAGGTTACAGCCCTATCCTCTCTTCATTTCCCCCACAGTAGTTGCTGTTCAGTGGATCACATTGCTTCATGTTCTGAAACAAGATTCTAACTTATTTAGCACAACTAAATTGGTAGCAATGGTCAAAAAATTGTGAAATCCATGGTATAACATACAGCCAAACTACAATGCTTTGATGGTACAGCTATCAAGACAGAAATAGAAAAGAAAATCTTAAATATAAGGATACCCTGAATAAGCTGAATTTTCTTTGCAGTTTCATATAACGAAATACTAAAATAGAAAAAAACCAGGCAAATTATTTTGTGGGAGAGATTCAATTATAAATCACATCCTTGTACTTTTGTAAGCTCTGAGTTTAAAAATAGAAAACTGAAGTCCTAGAGAAGGAAAATGACAGAATTAACCCAACATAATCCCTAAAAGAAGGATCCAGAAGTCCTATACTAGTTATACAGATAAAACACTTACATGAAGCAATAAATAAAACAGAAAAAAAAAAATCCATGAAGAGTACCGATATTCAAATGGCCATATTTTCAAACATGGTCCCTAGCTTTTGATATGTTTTGAAGGAATATGTCAGTATTGGAAGACATCAGACACTGCTACTGTGTGTAAACCTTCGATTACTTTATTAATAAGGCAACTTGTTATGTACTCAGTTGTGGGAAGCTGGAACTTTGTTTTATATCAAACCAAGCAATTTTAATTCAGTAGCTGACACCACAGTCTCTTGTATTTCAAGCATAGCATGTTGGTTTTAGTATCTGCGATCCTCTGTTCAGAAACAGAAAAGTCATGTAAATACAACCCAGCGACTGTGTTTTACACAGGGAAAATGAGAAGTGGGCTTGGAATGATGTAGACAAAAATAAAAATCCTTCATGGAGGGAGGTTACCTTAAGATGCCTGCTGAGATATGAAATCACCAATCACATTAAAAATTCTTAAGACATCCATAGACCTGATAATTTTTATTATATAGAAGATAAAGACATTGCAACGGTGAAGGGACACTTTGCTGACCATGAAAAAGTTAGTGAAACATGGAATTCTGTGTGTATGTATACATAGCAAGTCTTTTGTGACTTTTTATTTCAGCTAATTCCATGCTTCAAAGCAATTCAGAACTGGTTTTAAACATAAAGTGAATTTTGAGATTTATTTTCTGCCCTTGAGCACAGTGACACTTTGAAGATATCATTAGTTAAAATTCCAAACAGGCTTCAAAGGTAGTACACGATGCAAGACAGTCCATAAACAACGATCCTGAAGCTCAGGGAGTCCTTCAATGAAATTCAAGTCCATTCTGCAACTTCACAAGAAAAGCGACCTTCACAAAATGTCACTGCTAGCAGGCAATGTGATTATTAAAAATGTATAGACTAAGCAGCAAAATCTGAAAGGGCATGAAGTCCAAACAGCAGTACAGTCCTCAACAGAGGTTTCTAAAAATAGTTGTTTCAAAATATATATGCTTATATTTATTACTGCAGACAGACCTCTACAAACAGGAGAATGCTTCTGGTTTTCAAGTTTGCAGCCTGACTGGATGGATGTAACAAAAAAACCTGCTGCTAAGTAAACCATGTTTACAGTGACATCTGCGCTTGAAATCAGCCACTGTATAGTTCACTTTTCGGATGTCCTCAAATAACATGATTTAAAATATGCTACGAACAGGAATTGAAATAACCATCACACTGGGAAGCACACTCTTAATTAGCTATACATATATGAATGAAATCAGCAATGCTGCAATCTGTAACAACTCTTTGTTTCATCTAACAATGTACCAAAGTGTTGGTGGCCAGGTTTTCTAATACTTCTTTCAGTATTTTTTCTTTGAAGGAAGGGTGTAAGAGAGATGTCAAACTTAGATTTTCATCTGTGTCGAGTTCAGGAGGTAACTGTCTGGTACCAACACCTGCCTCCATGGAAACTATTAGGGAATTAGTGACTCAGCACCTTCACATTTTACCAGTACTCTAGCAAGGCTGAATTAAGACTGTTCAACCTTGTTTCATGGGCAATTTTTTTGTTGGTAGTCTCACCATCAGCCAGCTGTTGTCTGCTGCAGGGGGCCATAATGTTGGCACAGAATGAATCACAGATCAAGGCTGTTGCCCTTGGCTCTCCTAAAACAGCAGTGATGACACTTGGGCAGAAGCAGACAAAAAGGATGATATTTCATTCAGAGCTGTCATGCTGATGCCTTAATCAGGACTGAAGCTTTACACTGATTCTCAAACCTGAGGCTGATGACCATATAAAAGGTAGGTGGAAAATACTGGAGCAAAATTGTAATAAAACATTAAAATGACAGCAAAGAAGTGTCCCTGGTTTCTGGCAGATAAGGTGATAGTGCAAAGAAGATGGATACATACAAGAGGGAGGTGGAAGAGAGGAGTTCCACAGAAACAAAAGTACTTGAAAGTAAAAGCCAGAGCTCAGGAGAAAGACAGAAATGAAGAAAGTCCAGTTTGGAAGTTGCAAAGAAAGGCAAAGTTTGTAGTTTAGATAGGAGAAGGGAATGTGGGAAGAAGGAAGTTAAAGTGGAAAGGTGGAATTGCAGGAAATCCAAGCAGTAGGATTCTCAGAAGTGGAGAAATGAGAGTCGAGTGGGGGCAAGTGAATTGAGTGGGATGGAAAATAGCAGGGAGGTTAGAACCAGAGGATTTTTAAGTTCCCTTCAAACCCAAACCATTCTATGGTCCTACAAAGAAAGACTGCACAAGGCAGCTTGGACAGAAAATACATGAAGGAGACACTCAGGAGAAGCAAAAAGGAAGACAAGACATGACAGAAGTGTCAGGATGTGAGAGAGCCACAGTGAGAGACAATGGGATTGAAATAAAATGCTAGTTCCTACTCCAAAGAGGAGAAGTGATAGGGACAAACAATTTAATTATTTAGGATTTACTAACAATGTCTATGAGAGCAGCACCTCTTATATTTCATTGCTATATGAATAAATGCAATTGATTTTAAAGCACATTTTTGATTGTTTACAAAGTGTCTTTTTATTGGAGTTAGGGCATTATGTTCCCAAACCAACTGGTATATTTTTAGATATCTCTGACGTAGTTGCGGTTGCTTAACAGATGGCTCACTGCCAATTGGTTTCACAGAATTCTCTGCTGCTTCACTGCCTTTCTTTGCCTCCACATAAATTGCTAGCTCAGTTTCTAACTTGTGCAAGCCCTCCTAGACAGTTTTTGGAGCATATACCTAGAGCAGACTGATTTAATTAAAAGGCCTAGGACTACTCTTCTGGAAATGTTCAGAAACTCCTTACCTTTATCTTTCAGGTATTAAGCATAGCTAAGTTTGACCTCAGTAGTTAATAATGATCTGAGACATTTCATATACTCTTCAGCTGGTTTTGGGCAGTAATACAGTTTTACTTCTTCAACTAAAAGGCAAGTATAAAACTCAGAAATCATAATAAATTCAATGAAATTAAGATGACAGACTGCCTCTGTGAAAAACACTATTTCTGTTGAAAAAGTTAAAATCTATGACTCTGCATAGCATATAACAGAGCTATATATGCAAATTAATGAACAAATTTGCAGATAATTTCTGCTTAACGGACTATAACATTAGCATTGATAACATTTCATTACCTATTTGAGCTTTTCAGTGAAAGCTGAAATCTTGGAAGGGCTTAACCAAAGAAATACCTATATAACCTCTGCAACAGAGCTCACAGGCCACAGAAGAGCAGAGAAAGAACTAGAGAGACAGATCAGTCAAATACGCAACAAAAAGGTCAGTCACATATGTCAACCAGTTGTGTAAGAACTGTGTGCTTTAGGAATAAAAATTGCATCTCTCAGCCTGGAGATGAAATGCCTTCTTCAAAGTTTTCAGAATACCCCTGCTGGAGACAGCACATGTGCCAGTAATTTCTATTCACAAGTCAGCTATTTCAGCTTATTGTCTACCTCCCTACCCTTATTTTGCAGGGAGAAAATAGAGCTTACATGGAGCTACTCTGATCAGAGCTTCTCACCAAAAAACACTTATCTATTTCTTCTCCATGAACACGAAGAAATACAAGTTTCAGCAGTTGGTTTCTTTCAATACATTGAAAAGTTTTTGGATAAGGACTTTTAATTTTGAGTCATCTCAATTTCATCATTATGCTGTCTTTCCTTGAATTCTTCCTATTCCTTGTCACCAATAACCTGTGTGATGATATTCAGTGTCTTTTTTTTACGGATGTAAGGCATGACAGGATTTGTAGTCTTTGATGTTTACCAAAATCAAATTTCTTTGGCTAATTGCTCAGTTAACTTGACAAACGGATGAAATTGATTACATATATTGCTATTGCTGCAAAACAACCAAAATCAAGCAGGTTTGTAAAAAATATAAGGCTAAAGTAAGAAGTAGTTGCTTTGTTTGGGCTCACAGCATGACTGGTGGTGACTACGCAGACATGGGGCCGGTGCTGACCCTGCTGTATGTGTCTGTTCCTGCTCATGAAGTGACCATCCAGCTTCTGTCAATTTTACTGTACAGTAAGAAACTCTGAGACGGGTGACTCTCCATTTTGATGTCCTTTTTGGGAATTTTTGATGTTCAATGCAGCTACATGTGTCAGGCACACAGGGACACATACAGAGAACACTCCCATACTTTCGTAGATTTTTTTTTACAGAAAAGAAAAGAAAAGAAAAGAAAAGAAAAGAAAAGAAAAGAAAAGAAAAGAAAAGAAAAGAAAAGAAAAGAAAAGAAAAGAAAAGAAAAGAAAAGAAAACAGAAGAAGAGAAAAGATGTCTAATTATGTTAGGGTGGCCTACCCTACTGCCTTTCCCTCTTACCAGTGGTAAGATTGGTACATACTTCTCCACTAACTGACCTGATTCCATTTTCTTTCTCCTTTTCTTCTCCCAACACAAATCTACAAACAGCCAAAGGTGAATGGAACCCTGATTAATGTAGCCAACTAAAAATGAGCTCTACAAACTGGTGTATCTGCACACACCAGTAACACATTTCCACTGACAATAATTCTGCAGCAGAAGAATGCTGCCTGCATTCTCAGCATATCTGCAGTGGTTCTGCTGCCACCCAGAACCTAAATATCACAGAATGACCCTACAAAATTTATCAGTGCAAGGAACAAAGATGTCACAGCTATAACTACTGTTAGATTAAATACAGACTCTATTTTCTCTATTTCTCCCCACATCCATGATTCCCTTTACCTGCAAATTGCCTCCTCTGAATTCTCTCACTTCTTCCACTGAAGCCCATCATACTATTTATTGTCGCCTAATGCCTATGGCATGAGACTCAAGTGCCAGAAGCTAATTCTGTGTCCACCATCCTTATAAATCAGTATCACAGAATGAGTCTATCAGTACAATTTCACTGTCTAGATGACCATAAAAAGCAAGTGGCAAGTAGAACTACCTCTGACAACACTCAATGACTTACGCATGACCAAGCCATGCATATATTTAATTCCCAATAGTTGGACTCCAATGATACTCATTTTTGTAAACAAATAATTGCATATTATTAACAAATAAAGTGTATATTAGTTAACAGAAATCTTAGTGTTCGTTGTAACTTTTCTTAAAAGTCCTTGTTTTCTTCAACTGAAACCAAACTCAATAAAATATTTACTCATTAACACTCAGTTTCTTTCTTACTTACAGCTTGCAAAACATTTGGGGGAAGATGCTTCACATTTTATACACAATAGAGAAGCTGAAAATTTAAATCAATATACGAGAAAAAACAATCTTGTGGAATTTATAAATTATTCTTCCACTTCTGCAGATATAGATCTAAATTTTGAGCTAAACCTGGTTGCATATGATTTATATAAATTTCATAGATTAGTGATTTGCTTGTCCCATTTGTGTAATTGAAGTGTTAATGAAATTGATGTATCTGGGCATCAAACCACGTACATTTTCTAAATATCTCTTGTAATATATATTTTGGTAATAATATTTTTTAAATCCTGGTTGCTAAACGAAGTTTTAAGATTGTAAATATGTGTAAAATACTTACACCATAGAAATTGATCTTAATTTTATGATACTGCCTACACCCATACATTGTCATAAACCCACTATAACAATCATTTTAGTAGCTGCTAAGCAAACAAGACACTAAATGCTTTTCTGCATTACAAGGAATGCATTTAGGCTCTACAAAGTTGTACACAGCCCATCAGATGCAGCACGTTGCAGCTGTCTAAAGGTGTGTGTTAAGTCACTGTCAAAAGGCAGAGTATTTGCAAAAGTGGGAAACTTAGGAGGAGCTTGTTAAAATAACAGCTAGAAAAAAGCCACTGCACTTCATACAAAGAAGGGTCAGGTGTCTGCTTCCTCTTTCAGCTCTCTTTCTCAAGTGCAAACTGCTGTGCTTCCCACTGCAACTCCACTTTGTGCAACAAATCTCTTTCTGTTCAGCAAAAGTAGTACAGCTGAAGACTTCATGGTAAAGACAAAACCACCATTCTGCAATTATAAAAACACTGTTAAATTTTATCTGTTAATAATTACTAGTCTTTATGTAAAAATCTAGGAAATCCAGTGCAACCTTTCAATAATTCTCTAGAATTTGAAAGAAAGGAACAAAACATGAGAAAATCTGAAAATCACAGACTCATGCAGCAGAAATGATAGAAATAAGCATCGGTATCTACACTATGTCAATAAGAATTCTACATGACTGAACTGACAGTGTAATGAGCTTTAACTAACAGAACAACAACTGGGAGCATTGTCTCATAAAAAAATACCCTAGACAGTGTTTCTGGTTATGTGTACTATCTTCTATACTATACACATATACCAAAGTGGAGTCTGGGTACAGTAAGCTTCATTTCAAAACTAGTGCCAAACTTAGATTCTTCTGTACAGGGGAGGGTGGGTGTATTTGCGGTTTGGGGAAGTATACGAAGCAATGAAGTCTAGAACTATGTAAGAGGAACAAAATTGTAACTTTTGCTTTGTTGTGGTATTGGTATCACGGGAAAAGAAAAGGCACTATTTGTTAGAGAACCTCATAGAGACATACAAAGAATGAGGTCACAAGATAGAAATGTACAGTGCTTTCTCTTAAGCTCTTGTGCATTGTCTGGAGCAGTGAAAGAACAAACAGTTTTTACTAGCGATTTCACTTCTGTAAATAAATAATTTTGCAGCGCTTCAGCTCTAGCACATTTGTTACTGAAATTAAAATGCGAAACTCTTTTCTTATGAGGATATTGTTTGATGTTTTATGACATTTGCTACTTTTTGCCAAGAACAAATGTGGCATATGAAATATTTGCACTTCTGAAACTTCAGTCAAATTCTTCCACAGGTAAAGCAGCTCCTCCAAACAGTTTCAGATCTCAAATCATCAAGGTTGAAGATCTAATAAAAAACAACCCTTACTACAGTACACCTTCTGCACTACAAAGGATGAACTAATGAGTGGTAATTTTTCAAGAATATACCATAGCAACACAAGAACTACAAAAAAATACTTTCTCTTAAGACTCTCTTACACGGTATCTTTACTCCCCAAGTAAATGATAAAGTACCTCTAATAACAGCAGCTTTAAAGTACTTTTGCCACAACCTAAAAATTCATGGAAATTATTCTTTTGTGACATCCAGTGATGCAATTCACGTGTTCAGAGTCTGAACAGTTGTCAGTTTTGGCACATGCAAATGACACTTTCATTGGAACTAAACAAGTGAATAGATTTTGAAAGCCAAAGTGACCTACTGTGCATTCTGTCAAATGATTTCATATATAGGATTATTTCACTTCTGGCACAAATCACATTTTTTACCTCCAAGATTCTCATGAAAACAACTGAATGAAAAGGTTTCTCAAACAGAACATGGAAAATATTTTGTTGAGATTGTTGTAGCACAGAACACTGAAATGGAAGACAGTAGAATTCCTAATCTATACTGAGTGAGGAATATTAAATATATCAAGTTTACCTTTTCCTCCGGAATTTTATTTTACTACTTAATTAATGGCTTAGAGCATTTTACAGTAATAGTTAACTATATATATATATATATANCCAGTATAGAATATGTTCTCTCTATTACACTGTTCCTAAGATGCTTACTATACACATTTCCAAAACATTAGTTTCTTCTAGTTTTAGAAGACATTAAAATACCTTTCATCCACTAGGTAAAAGCAGTTGAATCATTTATTACACTACTCAGCTGCGACATAGCAATGCTTTCACATTAATACAACTTCGTGTTGTATAGACAAATTACTTCCTAGCTTCAAAACTCAATTTAAAAACCCTCACGTTCTTACAACATACACACCTTTTCATTAATATAGATATAGTAACATAGGTATATAAACACTTCCCCTCACATGTACTGCTGCGCTTGAAGCAGCAGACCATGTAGTACAGAAAAATACTTTTGCTTTTTAATAAAATTCCTTCTGTCTAAACTTTTTCAGCAGTCTGATTTTTAAACTAGCAGTGTGTGAGTGGATCACTGAGTAAAGAAGGTAGCTTTTAGATATGACAAGGCAAAAGAGATTCTTAGATAGGCACTGTGAAAAAGTTAGTTCCTGCTCTGTGCACTCAAAATGTACACAGAACTCTTGCAATGAATACTAAGCATTTCACTACCACAGCAAATGTGCTCACATTAAGTGTACAGCAACTACAAACATCATACCTTCAAGGAGGACTAACTTAAGTAAAAGATCAGACAGCTGTATTTCTATATAAATTATACGGCTGATGCAAGACCATAGTTCAGAATAACACAGAAATCAGATGCATCCAAGGTTAGCTACCCAATACTTTGCATCCGATAAAACAAATTACATCATAAATAATCATCTTTTTAAAAGAAAAAAGATAACAATGAAAAGAAACAAAACAAAATATTTCTGGGGAAAATATTAGACTATCTAAACAGTGAAAAAGTCCACAGTTCTAGCTAGATTGAAAAATTTATCTTTGTTAACCTTGAGAACAAAAGAAAACTCTGTTCCCTCTTGCCTGCAAAGAATGATGATTTAACAGCAGCTTCTCATTAAGATTCTGCAGGAAACAAAATCCCTATGAGACAAACACATCTAAAAGAACTTTGTGTTCTTCTCTGTTCTTTTTCCAGGATTGACCAATTCTGACCAGCAGAAATCAGTAAAATATGGATGAATTGTAGAAGAGTTTGAATGAGACCACAGGGTTAAGCTTTGCTGCTCATGGATTAATTCTGTATACCACTGGATACCTAAACATTATTTGGTTTCAAAGGAAGAACTGGTCAGCTCCTAGTAGGAAGTGGCAATAACCCAATAATTTTTCACTCTTGAAAAGGGACTTGTAGCCCAAAAATTCAGCCAAAATTAAATGCGCAATGTGTAGGTTTCATTCAGCTTTAAAATCTGCCACTTGAATGTGATGATGATGAGCTCACTTGAATAAGTGATGTGTGTGATTGCAACAGTACACAAAACAGAGCTTATTTACTACTCACTCAGTCCATCTGCAAAAAGGTTACAAGAAAAAAGTCTAATAATGGAAATATTTCTTGAAAGCAAACAGTGAAGGTGAAAAAGATTTATTACTGTTGCTATGATGTTCCACGGGAGCAGCAAAGGCCCAATCAAACAAAAGCTTAGGTGCAGTCTCAGATAAAATTTCCAAACAATTACATAAGTCTTACTTCATCGAACTCCCAAATTAAGTGAAAGAAGCTCCAGCAAGTCATAGAATAGTCTGAGTTGGGAGGGACCTTTTAAAGGCTATTTAAGTCCAACCTCCCTGCAATAAGCAAGGATAGCTTCAACTTGATCAAGTTGTTCAGAGCCCCATCGAATCTGACCTCAAACACTTTTTGGGAATGGGGCATCCATAGCTCCTCTGTGCAACCTGTGCCAGTGCCTCACTACCCTCAAAATAAGGATTTTCTTCCTTAATATCTAAATAGACTCCTTCAGTTTAAAATAATTCCCCCTTGTTCTATCACATCAGGCTCTGCTAAAAAGTTTGGTCTCATCCTTTTTATAGTCCCTCTTTAAATACTGAAAGGCCACAATAAAGCCTCCCTGGAGCCTTCTGTTCTCTGGGCTGAATCTAAAACCCGTCTGGGCAGAACAGCAGCAAAATGTCCTGGAGGGAACAACAGTCACTGATACATTACTTTGCACATCCAGCTGTAGGAATAAGGCCTAAAGCCAAGAGAGATGCTGTGAGATAGGTGGTAAAGGGAATAATGCGGGCACAATGGCCTGCTGATAGGGGTGCGATACCCTTAATTGATATAGAAGTGGCTGCCCTCCCACCATATATGAAGGCAGCAACAGGATATTTGACTACAATCTCATCTCCACTTCTTCCAAAAGTATACATTTTGCATTTGAAATCCTCTTTGGCAGAAGATGAGAATATGACCCCATTCCACAGACAAGGCTTGCTCCTCTCTCCCTCCCCAAAGCTGGGATGCCTCTTTGTACGATTTGCGCCTCTGCCTGCATGGAACCATACCTGGGAAGACTTGTACATAGTGCTATACACTTACATTTTGTAGATCTAGTGCATTTATTACAGTCAATATAAAAAGAATGTGGAACACGTTGCTTTCATGAACTACACTATTTGTGAATCTGTGCTCATGAAAGTTCTTACTGAATGAGACCAGACTTAAAGCGCCAAATCGGCTGAGTCAGAAAGTAAGCTGACTGCACGCAGCCCCTCCGATCTCTGGGGAGCAGCCGGGAAGCAAGGGATTGATTTTCTGTCAAATTTCTACATTCTTAATGCAACATCATCTCCTCATTTTTCCTACAAAAGCTACTGGCCTACTAAGTTAAGAACTAACAGTAGAGAGACACTGGAGCTTACTCTGTATCAATATTCATTCAGCAAATTGTTACATGAGTTGTAACAGCAAAAGCCTTTGTCAGTGATGACAAGCATGAACCAAAAGGCATGTATGTTCTTTAGCACAACATGTATCATTTAAGGCATTCTTGTCTAAAATTAACCAAATAAATTTTTCAGTCTGAATCCAGAAGCAGCATACAGATACAATAAAATCTGAATTCCAAGTTGATATGACTCACTGTCAGACACATTACTCTTAAAAGAATGGAGAACTTCAACTGAAAGTGAAAGCAGTGATTAAATGGATCAGGGCAGTGAAACACCTTCTGGAAATCCCAAGGGTAAAAAAAAAATCATATATCTCTGTTTCGTTTTGAGTGCAAAAGACCTGTATTAGTTAGGAATTTGTTTTCTTTTCAAAAACAACTAAAGAAATTAGTTGCTTAGAGGCTGCCACACATTATCATCAGAAAGGATACCTTTAGAAAACAGAGAAGAATA